>SMGT01003168.1:33395-50016 GCA_004794575.1 Lanistes nyassanus
GGGGGGGGGGGGGGGGGGGTCAGTGCCAAGGCCCTCTCTTGGACAGGAAGCCACTAGCCATGGACCCCCAGCCAACTTCTTGTGTGACCCATGGGGGGTGGCGGTAGGTGGGTGAGAAAATATGGGCAGAAACGAACTCCCTCAGGGCCTGATGGGTGTAGGAACCTATCAAGATTCAGGAATACAGCGGCCCTACCTGCAACCTAGTGGCCAAGGGAAGGGGAACCCCTGGGGCTGCATGGAGGAAGGCATCCCGCTAGCAACAACCAGCGAGAGAGAGGCACGTGAGGCACTCCTGGCAGAGGCGTGCAATGCATCCGCCAACGCGTGCAAGCAGACGTGAAGTGTGCATCACAGTGGATGGCCATGCACCCGAGGTGCACAACACTGGATACGTCGAGCAAAACCACACGCCATTTCCAGATGTTGATGTGGAGCCACTCGAAGTCCATCAAAGATGGGAGCAACGGCAGATCATCCTGGGAGACTGGAAGAGGTGCGGGTGGGACAGTCACATGGGTAAGCATGGCATAGTTTGGGGCTGGAAGGTCCCCGTGGGGAACGGGGGGACAGGGGAAGGAAGTCAAGACTTCCGGCAGAGGGTTGGCAGAAACTGCCATGGGGCCAGGGCAGAAGCCATGCCACGCTTCATGGAGTGCCACTTGCACAAGAGGCGACTCAGAAGCAGGCGACCTGCTTGTGAGATGCCAGAAAAAGAACTGAGGAGGAGAGAAACTTGTCCTCCATCACAGTTTGCACTGGTGAATGCACTGAGGCTCAGCCTCCTTGAGAAGGGCTGCGAGCTCCACAAGGGAGCGGAACAGAGAGGGAGGCCTCTCGTCTGCCTGCTAAGATCGCCAAGAGTCAGAGCCGTATTCCCTCTTAAGTTCTACCGGTGCACCCTTCTGGGAGGAGCAGGGAGAGTGTAGTGTGATGCCTCCTCCACCGGAAGTACACTCCCTGTTGAGCATGACCAGTGACCAGAGAGAAGGGCTGTTGCTATCTAAACTCAAACACACCTAGTCAGAAATCTTTTAATGACAGATGAATGAAGTAACTACAAAAGCCAGCAAATAAAAGACATCTTTCCAAAATACATTTTGGATCCTGATGCTCTCTAGAAAGTCCCCGCCCCCACCCCCCAAGAAAAGTTGAAATTGTATGATCTGTGGGTTGGTAACAGTCAAGAGATGTTTCCAGCTATAGCTTCTGAAGTTTCCTTATCCATGTAAGCTTTAATGCTTTATGAAAGCTGTTGATATCTAGAACTTTAAGACCCCCACCCCCACCCCACACACACACACACACTCCCAGAGTACGTCCTTACCACAGTGAGGTTTTTTTTTTTAACTTTGTGGCTTTTGCTCCCCCAAATAAACTCAAAGTCAATCTTGGTGATTCTGTCTAGTGTATTTTTACCAGGACATGGAAGTGTGATAAATAGGTAAGTAAATAAGGAGAGTATGAGTGATTTAAAGACGACATTTCTTCCGATCGGAGTAAGATCCCTAGCTTTCCATTCCTTCATTATTTGTTTGTGGCTTTGTGAACATTTTATCATAATTAAGAGCTGTAATGTCTTCAAGGTTCAGGGAGAATATAAAACCAAGGACTAAGAATGTCTCTGGGTTCCATTTAATCTGTAGGTGGGCCATATAGCGTGTTGAGCATCTTTTGGTTACGCCAGTCCATACCGCAACAGTTTTTGTAGCTCTTGTGTGGTCGTTTCGAAAGGTTTCTTAAAGCCGTTCAGAAAAAAGAAGGCAAGATTCGATATTGCTAAAAAAAATACGCTGATCCACCTACAGCCTCTGTAATATGTTTCGCATTCCTCCATAATTAGTTTTTGATCAGATAAGATCTTTCCATCTTCTTTTTCTTTATACTTCATTAGTTTACTCACAAAGGCCGTTTCTCTAAATTAAAAAAAGTATTTTGAATTCCTTTCTCCCTCAAATACTCATCTTTCTTTGGCCCTTACCCTAACACCTTCCATTTTCCTCTCCCTAATAGTTCGAAATTATTGGTAAGGACCTCAAGGTGTACTATATTATCGTTGGTCAGGTTTTCCTCAAGTTTTATTTGGACTTTTAGGTCTATTTGTTCTTCATCTTGGCTTTTCTTTATTTGATACACATGCGATGTCAGCTCCTCGTGTCTGAAGCAGTAATTAATGTTTCAAAAAATAACTTGTCGCTTATCTGCAACTGGAGGTCGAAAGCATGAATTTCATCAAGTGCTTCTAAACAATAAGGGGTAGCTGCGTTTTGTCCTTTGGTTACAGTAATAACTTCTTTTACTAACTTTATATATGCTTCGTCTTTCAACAGACATTCGTTAAATTTCCAGAATGTCCCATTTTTTACATTTCTTTTAGACCTAAGTGAAGAGAGATCATTAAGCGGGAATGATCGGGTCTATAGATTGATTCAATCTTCGATGAAGTAACCATGTCTAATAAATCTGATAGTAGCAAGAAGTGAAGTCTGGGCTGCTGTAAAGGATTTCACTTTCTCCAGGTGAACCCTTTGATATCGGGGTGCATCTCTCGCCAAATGTCAATTAAATTAAAGTCATCGATAATGTCAGCTACTGCTTTCCAGACATCGGTTTATGCTTATTGTAACCATAAGAAGCTGTTCACGCACCAGTTTCCGCTGCTTTATAGCAGTCCGCAATTTCAGTAACTTCACAGTACAGTACAGGGAACTTCGTCGATTTAGCCCTCAAGCAACCTTCAATACCAACCAGCTAACCGATCGACCGACCGGCCGGCCGTCGTTAATGAAAAGTAAGATTACAATTTTATATTTTATACTAAGGTGCAGATTGAACAAAGATCTAGAGACCAGAGAGAGAGAGAGAGCAACATCAAAAAACACGACTGATGTGTAAAATTAAGCTCCGTGAACACAGCTCACTCAGCAAACTGCATTGTGAATTACATGCGAATCGTTCTTGTTCACTGCAGACAGCATCGCGAGATGTTGAGCGTTTGTACTCGCATGTGTATAACTATATGGATGAACTTAAAACTGAATTGATGCTTATAGTACTGTCTGCGTGGCGCATGAATTCTAGACAAAACATGCAGTATTCGGAAAAAATCTCACTAAAAATGTCTTTAGGAGAAGCCACACTATAAAGGTGAATGAGATAAAGAGCAACCTCGCGTGCAAAGTTATAGCGAAGGAAGCGGAAAAACAGGTAGCAGAGTCTCTGTCACCGCCGGAAGCCCAGACTACGTCACAATGACGGACAGTGCTGCTGTACTGCGCATGCGTGCAGAGGACAGTCAGCAAGATCAGGACTCCAGTGCTGTGAGGATGTTGACGGCAGAGACACGCCTGGGGACGCCAGGAACGCCAGTTGCCACGCCAGGTGTTTGCGAATTATCAAGGTAATTAGAATGAAGTCGTTTCTGCGTGCTGCAGGTGCACATGTAACCTGCTCCTCCTTTGACGTGCCTCGTAAATCTACTCTAGACCCTGACAGTTGCTTGCTCTTCATTTTGTTCCCACCACATAGTATGTGCACGTAACTTGCTCTTATCGGGCATTCTTCTCCTGTATTCAGATAGTGCAGAACATTAGAGCTGCAGCTCACTCTTGAAATCAGGGGTGGCCAATCTGCGGCCCGCGGGCCGTATGCGGCCCTTAAGGCCTTCCCCCGTGTGCCCCGCGAAGGGTCTCGAGAAGTTTTCCTAGTTCCGTATAGTCTTGATAAAATTTAAAGTGTCAGAATTTTTAAAGTCGAAAACTGAACCGAAATGACCCAGAACTCAGAAATATTAGACTGCGTGTTTACAAGGGACAGGCACGCAAGTCTTCAAGATTCAAAATGACACAGGACAAAAAGTCACACATTGTTATAGTGATTGTCGCGAATACATCGGTCGGTCTGTCGCAGTTAGTCGCAAGAGTCTCTGTAGAAAAAGCGACTCGCTGCGTCGGGAAATAATGTGACCGACAGGTTCAAAGCTCGCACTAATTAGGGTGAGCATCAATTATTTTCTTTCTATTGTTAGTGCAGGATTTCTCATAGTGTCTTAGGTATACATTTCTATAAAGCACAAAGACCCGGTGTAAATTATCTCCCTTCCCCTAGCAAGTAGAAGGAAAACTCGCGCACACACGCGAGGACGCGCACGCGTCCAGCTTATAGCTAAAGAAACTGAAGTGCCCCATCATCCATCCACTCCCCTCCTTGACATTAAGCAATAAACAAACTGCTTAACATTCCGATTCGCAATTCTTCCACCCTGAAAACAAACCTTTTGCAAAAAATACGTGCACGATGTTATGCGCTCACATTATTCTTGCAAGAAGAGATCGCGTTCGTCTATTTCTGTCATAGTGAGGTTCTGATGAGAATTTTTCATGGATGTCATATAAATTAAGCAAGTTGTTTTCCTCTTAAAAAATGTTTGCCTGTCACCAGCTCCTGGAAACACGTGTAAAGTGTCCCAATGCAGTATCTTTTCTTATTCTATATTATCTTTTTTCTTGGTGCCGAGAGCAGTGAATCACCGGCGGAGGTCCAGAGAGGGGAGGAAGTTACACACGTGCGTCATGCTGACGACAGCAGCTTCCAGCCTCCAGCTGAAGACGTTCTGCGGGAGGAAGCTGGTAAAGGTGGAGGCGATGCAGGTGCTGGAAGAGGTAGAACGAAGGACGGTGTTGCTGCTAGTGATGCTGAAGAGACCTGCGGGACATTGACCGGCTACGTTGATTCCACGAAATACGAAACGTGTGTGGAGCTTCAGCTTAGCAAACAACCGCCTTTGTCACCCGTAGCAACCACCCGATCGGTTTCGAGACTCGAAGACAATTCTCAAGTGTCCGGGGAACAAGATAACGGTGCAGACCAAACCGGTGATTTCTTGCCTATAAAGGTTGGTGGTGGTGAAGTTTCTCCTTTAGTAAAGCATTCAGAGTCTTTACTGAAAAAGCCCCTTGCTGAGCTTCCTTCACTTAATTCCGAAGTGCAGTCTTGGACGACTGAACACGTTAGGTCACCGAATACGTTGTCGCCATCAGAGTTGGAGTTGTCCAGGGCAACGGAGCAACTTGCACTTGGTTTGAACAACAAGAAATCGTCTGAAGAATGGTCAGCCGCGGCATCGGCACCATATCCAGAGACCCTGCTGGCAAACTCCAATCTAATACACAGCTCTCAAGACAGTTTGACTGGCCTCAACCAGGAATACTTGACAGCAGATTCAAGCGTGGTAGAAGAAAGACTCTCCAGCCAACCGCACTGCAGCCCTTGCTTGACAGGGGAACCAGTGAACGAGGACTCGTTTAGAGGTGTTCAGCTCTCGCCTGGCGGACAAAGGCTACTAGCTTCTCCACAGCCTGACTCCGTCCTGCCAACCGAAGATGCACACGTTTTACCTGAATCGGAGACAGAGGCCTCGACTCCTTTGCGGCGTTTGCTGGAAGCACGGAGGAGCCCCGGGGGTGGAGAAAAGGCGGGGTGTAGATTAGATGCAGCAGGGAGTGCGGAGAAGGAAAAAGTCGCTCCCAGATCGCCCTCTGCCCAGAAGGGTGCAGCTAGAGCCGCCGAGATGCTGAAGAAGTGGAGCTCGACTCCATAGATCTAAAGGTCTTTTGCAAGTATGTTCACCAGCGTTTTCTGCTTGAAGGCAAATTTGGATTCCAAGAAAAGAAAAATAAGACTTGTAAAAACACAAACCTGTTAAATTATACCAGAGCTAATATTTCTTTAATCTTCCACTCATTTGTCCACTCTTCGTGATCAACTACAGTTGTGACGCACGAGTACATATACGATATATGCACGCATTCATACATTGCATACATAAGATCAACAGGTACGATCGCCATGTACAGGTCTTTTTCATTTTTGATATTTGTTTTTTTCATGTGATGGCCAGTCGTCATCAAATTCGATGATCTTGATTTCTGTAAACTCCTGGTTAAATTATAAAAACTTGGAAGCTTCTTGGTTCAGTACGAACTTTTGGCTTTGGAGAATTCTCCTGCTATGCAGCCTACGCGCCACATCTACTGCAGATAAGTCTTTTTCCTTTTCGTTTTGTCGTCGTTTTTGTGTCGTCCTGATGAAGGGGTAGTGCCCCGAAACATGTAGATTGTCTTCGTCTTTGTCCCTTTCTAGCTTGGTACAGTTCCCTTGTTTTACATCATCAGAAGGGAATGGGAAGGAGAGAGAAGGAAAAAATAACCAAATATAAGTTTTTTTCCCAATAATGCATCCCCTTCCCCCAAACCTTCGATAGATCTAACGTTCTGATGATAGCTGCATGGTTGGGAGTCGCTCTTGCCAGCCTGGGACAAATAGGTCGTGAAGGGTGGTAGGGGAAGCAAGTACGTACACACTCTAAGACGTTATTGTGCAGAGTAGTCTCTCTTAGGATGTATGTGCACTGTCTCGGACTGCTAAGCGAGAAACAGAAGTTTGAAAATTGTCCTAAATATTTGTCTTGAATTTGACCAAGAAATGGATCGCATTGCAGACATTTTTTTGTTTGTTTCAGTGTAGGTGAGAATACATTTGTCGATAATAGCCATGCGTGCATAATGAGAGGACAATGATCAATAAATTCGATGCGGACTAGAGGGTTCTGCCAACACAATTAGGCCCTTTTTGTCCTCATTTTTACGAGAATCTTGCTGTCGCCCGGCCGTTGTTCTGTAACTAAGCACATCCTTTTGAAAGCATTCAGTTAACTTTTAGACTGTTGGCCATAGACTAGTTCCTTAATAACTCCTTTCACTCTGGTAAAAAAAAATCGAGACTAGAATAATCTTATTACGATACCGGATGAAATGTAATACAAACGCAAAATTCCAACTGAAAAATTTAACAGGAACGCTTCTGCACATGCAGCCTGGGCCTGGTTCAAGTCAAATACTTTTGTCAAAATAAGAGCTTAGGAATCGATCAATCTCAAATTTCAGTGACGGGTGAACTCACAAAAGAAATATCACAAAGTACCGAGCGATTTTCGTGTATTCGCTAAACGCATGTGTCGTGTCTGCGAAACGAATTGAAAGGGAGTAGAAGTTACTTGTTCCTGGGGTAAGTGGAGGGGGTGGGAGGAACGAGCAACAGCGAGAAGTTCTGCAAACAGTAGGGTAACGGCTTTGAAATCGTACCCATTGGTAAATTCTCCCTTTGGCTGTATGCGTCACCCGGAAGTTGAACTGTTCAGAGCTATTCTGTTGCACTTACTACCCGGGTTCTTTTGTCACAAGGCTAACCAGAATGGGAACAGGATGCGATACGGGAGAGGTAAAGAATTTTCTTTCTATTTCGGTGCCTGCAGCCAAGACAATGTATCAGAAATTAACGGAAATAATGCCTAATAGTAATAATGAGGGTTCTCTTTCAAAAATGGCTGGGAAACCTAAAAGCATTAAGTGTGGAAGATTTTGAAAGGATTTAGGTTATGACAATGGGGTTTTTTTTTAAGTTCTAGGATGCGTTGATTTTTCTAAAAGTGAAAAGCTGGTCTGTAATATCGATTTAAAAGAAAATTGTACGATTTTTATTTTTGACCTCGAACTTATTAAAAAAATAGTCTTAGTTCATGTTGCTAGAAATACTGCCTACCAATGAATGAATGTTAAGTGAACTGTTGTAGTATTTCTGTAGTATTTTTGCATACTGTAATAAGCTACTACTTTCAAACCCTACATCTTTGTTGATATTTTTCCAAAGGGTCTATAGAGATGGAGAAATGAAGATGTGAACTTCGCATTCGAAGCTCTTCGGGACGTCAAGAAAGTTTGAAATTCCGAAACCCACACAGCCACATCACCTTAAGAGGGTTTGAATAAACATGCAAAGGAAAGGATAAAACATGTGGGTCGCAGTGCACCCTGACAGAAGTTTTAAAAAAGAACAGAATAGTGAGAAATCATATACTTACAAGAAAACCTGTTTGGTGTTACTGGGACATGTTCATGCAAAAGCCATTGCCGAGATCGAGGGTCTGCGACACATGTTTAGCTAGAAAAAGGGCCGTACGTCTGGCAAGATATGGTTCACCAACTTTTTCAAGAAACACCCAGAACTGTGCCTTCAAACATCCGAAGCGAGATCTGTGGCAAGAGAAGCAAGTTCAACACTGGAGAACATAGATGTTGGCTATTGCAACCAACGGGTTTGTGATGTGTGTGTCCACCCAAAAGGGAGATAAATTATGCCAGGAATATGACTTCCTGGCAGCTGCGGATCATGGGCAGAATCAGGAAACCTCCATCAGCCACCTTCATTATCCCATCAAGAGCCGCATCTGCGACATACTAGTCCACCTGCAAGGCTCTTTTTTGGAACAGCGTGTGAAAAGGATTAAAAGTTTCAGTTAAGAAATCAAGAGTTTGTTTCTCTCCCCACTCGCGCGTGCATGCGTGCGTGCGTGCGTGCATGATTGCGTGTGCGTATGTAGTTATATTACTTATCCTACATGAATCCCGTGTGCTTCCTCAAGACACATTTCCGGACAGTTTCCTTTGAGTTTCATTGGCTAACATCCCGTAACAAACTAGGAACATACCAGGACGGTTTTGCTTGAGATAAGGTAACATCCTGCTACACTGGGTACTGGAACTGCTGTTCCAACAGGGTTCAGTCCCACCCAGTCTTACTATACTGCAACCGGGCCAACCAGTCCTAATACTGTTCCCTATAGTGCCAGGCGTCTGGCAGAAAAAGCTACTAGATTGCCAATTTTTAGGTAGACCCTGTGACTCGGCCGAGGCGCGAACCATCGACCTCGCGCTTCGGAAGCGAACGCCTTAAGAGGAAAACAACGGGGTAAAACATTTAAAGTTCAAACAATAAATCCCTTAATATTTAGTTATAGTCTAAATTAATACAGCCGTGTTTAAAGAGTGTGTTGCTTGTTAGTGTCTTGTAAAATGTACTGCATAATAACATTCCTGAATGTTTTGGAAAGATTTGTGCGGAATGTAATTACAGGCTTTAGTGGACAGGATTTCCCGTGAGTCGTTAAAATCGGTGCCTGCTAGAGATCCGGGCTCTCAGTGCCTTCTCAGATCGCCCTCCAATGGCCATAAACACTCACGCGAACCCCGCCACGTGTAACGGTACATACGCTGCTACCTGGCGTGTTGAAGTGTACGGAGTATCGGTGGTTCTCACGCACGAAACCTAGTTTCTTTGCGGCTGTGCGTGTTCTTGCGCGACTGATCGCGAAAAAAGTATCACTCGTGTGAAAAATTAGAACTGGGTGTTTATTTCATACTTTTATACCTATCTGTGCCCGGCGTTCCTGTCTTACGACCGCTTTTGACAGGAAGGCCAGATGCGAGCGGTCATGTAACCCAAACCGGGACTTTGTTGTTGTTGTTGTTGTTGTTGAAGATGATCCTCGGTCATCTGTTCTTTCCATACGTATGTTGATTTTGACAAGAATTTCGCAGGGGACACCGTTAGTTACAGAATGGAGACAGGAATGGTCACACAGCCCAACCTAGTCCCGTATAAAAGAAAGCCGAATAGCTTGCTTATTCTAGAATATCGGCCGGGAATAAGTTTCTTGTATTTCCCATGCACGAAAACGGAATAGCTTATTTTTCTCTCGTCATTCGGTAATGACGTTATTTGGTCGTCCCAGGAGCGAATAGCTTATTTCAAAATCGCCGGAACAGCGTATCTTGTGTGTATGACAAGATACAATCGTTGACGTTAGCTTTCACTCCAGTGCACGCTGTGGTGGTGCGTTACTGCACTGGCCTACCTTTTCCCTCCAATGCACGCTCGGACGGTGCGTAGCTGAAAACGGCTAAAAATATTTGGTATGGAAAATGCATGTTATTAATGTTATTTACCTAACTTCTACCACCAAAAATGCACCGATTTTAACAGAATGAATACTTTTTCTACATTGGGAGAAAAAAAGGGTTAAAACTGCAATCATCGTCTTCATAATTGCCTTGTCTCCGTCCTGGGACATAGGCTGTCTACCTGAATCCTCCAGGAGTGTCGATCCTAAACCAGTTTTTCTAGCAGTCCCCAGGGTATGGCCCATTCTCTTGGCTATCCGTTAAAACTACAAAAGGGTAGGGTTTTATTTTTCCAATGTGGATATTAGTTTTCTCCTGTCTAATGCTGTACATCCTCAAACTGCATATTACGAGGCGAGCGCAGCGGACATGGAACGCCATGGGTTCACGGGGGCGTGGTAAGACCGACAAAATGTGTCCCTCGAAGGGGCGTCCGGTGAAGATCAGCTTTAAGAAAGGCTTTCAAGGGTCGTGCTGTGCGCTTGCTTTCACCTGCCCCCAAACAGCTGAAAGCTATCCTCTAGCCAATGAGCACTCATTTGTGATCACACGTGATTTGACGCTCCAGGTCAGACGGACAGGTGAATTTGCTAGTGTATCATGGTTTCATCAGGTTGTAGCTCGGTTGTCGTAATTAGATTCCATGGAAACGGCCTTGACTGTTGTCGAAGGTTCTGTGACACTTTAAGGCACGCTCGTGCTTTAGCGATTATTAGCGCCACCATTTTCATCTCGGTGCCTATACCTTTTGACCCTGCACAAGTACTGGAGAAATATCAGTATAAAACTATATGAATTAATATCATACTGCATGTATTTATTACCAGGCGCTATTGCCTGAATATGTAATTACACGGACAGAAGAAACGTGGATATCTGGAATAAAGCTTATTAATTCCTTAGTATGCAAGATTTTGTCCCTAATGACAGCAAGTTTTTTTAAGCCAAGAAGGAACTGGCTACGATATCTGAAAAATCTTTAGGGTAACCGTCTGCAGAAGACGAAGAGTTTTAAATCGAGAAAAATACGTAACTTCGAATTGACTTTTTCAATTCTGCTACTGCACTAGTTGTTTATTATCACTGTTACTGCAATATACGTATTCCCTTGATTTTGCACCTGCCTAAAAATGCTATCTTTAGCTCTGCAGAGCACGTGCCAGCAGTGTGGTGCAGAGGTACAAGTAGAGGATGTCCTGTAACCTTTTAGATCGTAAGAGAGGGGTTGTTTAAGACCTTCCCTTTTCTGTGGCCCAGCGTCGTGAGGACGGTGCCTATGTCCTCTCTATCCCTACCTTACCTCCCTTGGTTTATGGGGTCAGTTACTTGTTCGATCGCAGCTTCATGAAGTGTGCTAGGGCGGGTGTCGAACCTGCAGCCTGCGCTTCAACCACCCGGCTATCCATTTCCCCTTTGGCATTGTAGGATGCTGTTAATTGTTGAAAACAGAAAGCAGGAGCGCTGAACAAACTATAATAACGACTCTAACCTCTACCGATAAGAGACAGACAGACAAACAGGCAGAGGCAAAGGCAGGCAGACAGAGGCGGGCAGGCAGGCAGGCTTGACACGAGTAGACAGGAAGAAGCAGTTCAGGTTTTGGTCGCGGAGTGTTCCGAGGTTTGCCGTCCCATATAATACCGCGACACTCCAGTTTGGAAGGCTGCGATTACGAGATGTATGTAAATGCCAACATGCGATCTCCGAGAGAGATTCGAGAGAACTAGCTATACAGCAGGCGTCGAAAAGAAAATCCATCTGCACGACACACACTGGGTTGCCTGTTCAGACACGTGACGCGCAGGCGACAAGCGACAACTCTAAAAGTGAGTGATGCTCACCACTATATAACATTAACCGACATGTCAGTGTCAGGTGTCTACTCTGACCGAAGCTAACTTTAAGAAAGGCCCACCGAAAAAATGCATGGCTAGTCAGTGTTTCCGCACCGGAAATATTAATAGGTGTGCAGTTGTTTTGAACGTTCAGTATAATGTACGCAAGAACAGATGCATTCATATACTTCATTCACACGCCCTCCCTTCCACCACCACCCGTTCGCTTTTGTAGTTGTCCTCAACATTATCGTCATCATGGGAGGAACAGGTGACCGATTAGAGCGATAAGGTGTGTAAGATTTTAAGTACACTCTAGTGCGAGCGGGTGGGGTGATGGCGGAAGACGGGGAATAGAATCATGTGACATGACAACCTGCAGCGTTGGAAAAGTCGCCCCACGCCACATCTCAGGCTGATCTCTTGAGTATGAGTTGTTTCAGTTCGTAATCCGCAAGTTAAATGTGACCCCCCAATTTCCCCGTGTGCTGAATCAGCTGACTCCTCCTCCCCCTGCATAAATCTGACCCCCCCCCCCTGCACAACTCTCTCTTTCACCCACCCTCGCTCCCTCCCTCCCTCCCGGCCGTGTTCAGAGTATCCAGCCATTCCTTATCACTACCGCTGCTCTTCCCACTGTCTCTCTTGACTCACCGCAACATCAGTCAAGCGTGCCGACGGATAAACTCTTCAAAGATTAGACCCTCCCCAGACCTCCATTCCCTCAAAAAGTTCTATTATGGGAGCAACTCCCATTTCCGTTACACCGCGCAGAACTAAAACACCACAAAGACAGTCCAAAGAAAGACGCCGTTGAGAGTTAAGCCCCCTGTGTGACGTCTCCAAATGTTTCGTAGCCGCTATTTTTTTTAAGCAGACACCGGGACACAGCGCTTTGTGCAGAGCGAGCTGATAGAAACAGCAAGTGGAAGAGAACTGTAAACAACACACTGAAGCAAGAAAAAGCTTACCTGAAGGTTCAAAGCTGTAAGCTCCTCAACAGCGTGACGTAAAGATTTTCTGCTTCCTAATGGAGTGGGGAAGGGACGGAACACGAAAGTCAGACTCCTGAATTGTATTTACGCCAAACCAAACCCTGGCGTACGCCAAAGTTGTGAGGCTGGTACGCCAAAATCAACTTTGTGCTTATCAGTGAACGGAACGGAATGTATGCTTATTTGGCTTGAATCCCAGAAACGGACGCCATTTTGTATGTGCGGCTCTCCAGGTCGCTAGACGTCATTGCCTGACGTTCTTGCAGCGTGAAAATATGACCAGATGAAACAAACATCACTACAAATGAAAACATTTTCCTTGCAGGAGAGGCTAGAATTTGCCAGTTAAATATTAAAATATTCGTTTTACGGAAGAAGGCTTCCGCCCCCCTCTACCTCCCCCGTCCACCCAGCCTCTTGGCCCCCGACCCCGGCCAATAAGCCAAAGTCACCTGCTGCAATTCAGGAGTCTGAAAGTGAATTTATGAAGTGATGATGATATAGGCCTACATTAATATGCTTGATAAGTCATCTCCTTTATGTTAGAATCTTGGGGTGTGGTGGACTGTCGTCAGACAAGCTATTACTGAACAGCACTGAAAAGGCAGTCTGATGCTCTACGGTAAGAGTGAATGTTCACAGGAATGATACCTCCCGAAAAGAAACTGCTTACTGTCGGTGTCGCGATGCTGATCGTGTTTGAAATAAACAAAAACTGTTGTCGAGAATCTTTGGACCTTTTACTATAGCTCCGAATCTTTTTGACTTGAGTCCTACAATGTGTGCAAAAGCATTTACGCACATTGTGTAAGAATAACTTACACTGTCCTCCGCACCATCCTCTCAAATTCTGAGTGTTGCAAGAGTGGCAAGCGACAGCGCAGCAGTTCAAAGCTACAACTTTTGGCGAAGCGGAAATACAGTAACAAGAATTGTGATTATCCTTATGCTATGGTTCAAATTGGCGATAGAGAGAAGTTTAGAATAGCCTCTGGCCATGTCAAGACAGTTTGCCAAACGCAAGGACAACGCTTTGCCGATTGTTATTGTGTGGGATTGATACCGAAGTAAGAGAAGAAAAATGGGGGGGGGGGAGAGATGTTGCTCAGCGTTAGAGTTTGTTAGACATCTTCACCAAGGATGTGCATCACTAAATTGATTACAAGTAGTATAGAGCAGATTCATACAAAAACACAGTCATAGAGCCCTGTTCGCTCAATCAGGTTGAATGCCTTTGAAGGCTTGTAAGCCAACACAACTAAGCGTCTGAAAAATGTATACAAATATTTTTTTTTTTAAACTTTGCGGAAGTCGAACGATTTGATCTTCAGGTGGAGTAATAAACCACGTACTTGGCCTGTAGGCGTTGCACATACACGCAACAATAATGGCATGTAAGGTATTCCAAAGTGTTAAATGGGAACGTCGTTTCACTACCAGACCGAACGTATTGTCGAGTTCCTTTCGTTTTGTGTCAGTAATGCAACGACTACATCGGACTGCAGTCGAGAGACGCATTTTGGAAAATGCGTGATTTACAAAGCCAAAATTGTGTCCCTGTGGGAGTGAAGGGGGATGGGATATATTTCTTTTTAAAACCAAAAGGCAACATCTTTTGTGTTTTGTTGACAGCTCGGCGTATCTGCCGACAGCGAATCCCGCAAGTGGCCAAGTGAATAATCCCGTGTCGGTTTTTTTTTAAGATAAAATGACGATCTCATAGTTTTCGTGTCGCACCAATCGTTAGCGCGAGAGATGAAGATTTAGTTGGATAGTTGCTGGTTGCTGAGTCAGCACTAAAGGCTATGTCTCATGATGCGGGTATAAGAAGACAGCATGAGGAAGGGTACTGCGGGATTTAGCCACGTCTCCCCTGTAAACGTGTCAAGTCCAGAAGCAATATCCATTTTCGGTTATTTAACGAGACGCGAACTTGTGATTCCATGTTACAGTGCATGGCACGCGAGAGTTACTGCTGCCCTACTGGCCGTGAGAGGTAGAGGGAGGGGGATACATATTATATATATAGGCGGACAGACAAAGAAGGAAGCAAAGAAGGAAAGAAAGAATGCACAAAGTAAAGACAAAAAAGGAGGGAGGGGGCGAACTTGTTTGGGGGCTAGCGAGTGCGGTAGCAAGTGACAGAAGGTACGAAGGGATGATCGTAGATTGAGAAACAGATCTTGCCACATATATCGATATTTTACTGTACAGATTCACTTTATTTGCAACAAGCAGAAAAACCAAATGAAAAAAGAAACTCGCGAGGTAGCGAGGAGGGAATGCGAGAGACGGCAATCAGAATAACTGAATACGGTTACTAACCCATGCAAGAAAAACCCCGTCCCATCTCTCTCTCTCTCTCTCTCTCTTTTTTAAAAGGCTTTATCTTGTTTGGCCCCGTTCCTCAAAACTGTCAATCCTGCCGCTGTGTGAAGCCATCGTTCCTCTTCAAACTCTCCGTTTACTCGTCACGCGGCGTCAGGCTGTTTGCCTCCTTTCCAGTCGGTTGTCGCTTTTACGCAAAACCCACCCGCAGCCGCGGAGCGTTTGGAGAGGCAATAACACGCCTCAACAGTTCTCAACGTCCTGGGCGCAGATCGCGGCACCATCTAAAGAAACTGTGCATCAATGCAAGTGCTTATTAGTCCACTCTCTTCACTCTAGCTCCCGACTTCTAGAAGAATCTCGAACTTTTCTGACAGGTTAATGTAAGCCGCCGTCTTTTCCTTTTCGGGTGTGAAGGCAAACGTGACTCGCATGCTTGCATGCATGTCAATCACTCTTATACACGGCATGTCATAGGAAGATATTTAGTTATTGCCATGCTTTTTCCAAGTTGATTATAATATATCAAAAGCGGGTACAGAAGGCTGGTCAGGTCCACAAAGCGTCATTTCACGTTGAAACTGAAGGATGGTATTTGTTGCGAGTGGCAGAAAAAGCGACGGAAGCCGAAAAATATTGTATGGGGAAATTTAACCAAAGAGAAGGAAATTCCAATATCAGAAAAATTCCAGTGTCAGAAAAAAGGCGAATTGTAGTTACAAGAGAAGAACAGGGCGTATGAGTATAAACTGAAAGTCATAGGCTATGCTGGATTGGTGTTCGTGTCTCTGTTTAAACGCATGTGTGCACACAAGCAAACAGAGTAAACAGGACTTGGGCCGCTTTTGTGATCGGAAGTGAAGATGCGAACGGTCGTGCAGCCCAGACTTTGAGCGTTACAAAAGACTGGATGACGTGCGTGAAGAGTTGCGGGTCTTGGACTCATTGGTGGGCTCTGAGTACCAGACGTTTGACTTACAACTGCTTGAAAGGAGTCCATCAGCAAGCCTCGTTTTGACAAGTTTCCATGACGATATTGCGTGTTGTCAGCAGTACCAGACCGTGGTGGTGGTGGGGAGGGGGAGGGTCGAGCCATAGACAGAAACAGACAGGATGGGTTGCGATGTCTTGATAGATGTCAGTATAAAATCTAGTGATATGTCTCCGTCGACTCTTTCCTTGCCTCATTCGGTCCTCCTCTTCTCTCTCTCCTCTCTGCACACCTCTTCTTTCTTCCTTTGGTCATCCATCCAACTCTTTCTTCCATTCCCTCCTCTTACTTCGTCTTTCTGTGTTTTTGTTGTTGTTGTTGTTGTTGCGTATATGCGTAGAAAAGCAGGGACCGACGGAGGAAGCGAAAAAAAAACTCTATAGGTGAATCGACACTTCACTTGCCCGACTCTCACTTCACCGCAGCACACACACACTCACACCACAAAGAGAGAGAGAGAGAGAGAAAGAAATTGCAATGACTCATCCATGAACGCAAACTGGGGACCCAAAAAACACACCCCGACACAAATGTTTGAGTTGACGAGAAAACTCTCACATTTTTTCAAGAAGGTCAACTGCAATACATTCAGTAAAACAAGCTTGAACATCACTGTAATCCACACACAGGGGTCACTTATGCGTGCTCCACACACAGGGGTCACTTATGCGTGCT
>SMGT01003168.1:58996-70004 GCA_004794575.1 Lanistes nyassanus
ACCTTTTTTGGGGGGGGAGGGGGTGGGTGGGTGTTTGTTTTTAATGAGAAGATTCAACCAGTTACGTTCGAAAACAAAGATTGCCTTAATCAGAATGTTTGCCGGCGTAGCGTTAAACAGACGAGCGAGTTTGTAGTCTGGCTATTTCAAATCCATTTGGTTATGTAATAGTAATCTATCTAAAACATAGCAAAGAAACATAACAAAGAAAGTTTGTTATGAGGCTGTTGGGTGGGTTACGAAGACAGTTCTCGTTTTTAATCTCCTCTAGATAGCGACGCTGTTTTGCTGTATTCTTAACCACATTCTTTCATACTGTTTTTTTTTTTAAAGTGGAATCCCTTTGGCATTGTTCCTATAACGACAAATTGCCATTCTAAACGTGAGAGAATTTTTCAATGTCCATTATCACGATTTAAATAAAACTATCGGGTATTCTTTTTGGCTGTATTATTCTAGGTAACCTAGACCAGCTGGTTGGAAGTTTTAAAGGACAGGGGAGATAAATAGAGAGGCAATGAACTCATGGGTTTGGCTTTTTTAAAAAAATCTGGCCGAGTCGGTTGTTGATGCATGATCCACGTACCATATGTACAGCATGCGTGGGGCATACTTGGGGCATGGGCACATATAGTTGTCATATACGTCCTTGACCCTTCGAAGTATAGTATATTCATTCAACGAATTACTGCACTATCATTCATCTTATACAGGATAACATAAACATTGTGTATGAAAAAATGAATGTGCTACATATCTTTATATATATATATATATCTATCCCTCTCGAAGATATTATTTTCTGCTGCTTAAATGACCCCTTCTCGCAGACCCCTAAAAAAAGCCGCACGTGACAAACAGGAAGAAGGTAGGAAATGGACTTCTGGCCAGCTGAACTTTATGGACTTCCGGTAGATAAATCCCATACCACCCCACGCTTTGGCTCAGGTATTCCACCTGTCTGCATTTCATGCCAACTCCATTGGCAACAGCTCTGTTTCCGCGCACTGCATATGACACCACGATGGCCTGTGATCCATGCAGCCACCACCTCAAACAAACCGTGCCAGGCACCTGCCACTCCTGCCAGGTGTCTACAGGAATCCACTGTCCCGTGCAGACCAGAGAGCAAAGCCACTTTTGTTGCACCTGGGATGGGTCGTTCGAGGGATAGTACCATGAGTGCTCGTAAACTGCTGTTGAATGGTTGTTTTTTTTTTAAAAGGAAGATGCTTCCGCTGGGCTGTGATTGTGTGCGGTCGGGGTAGATATCTATTACAATACTGTGCACTTCCACAAAATCGTTGCAGTACAAGGACCAATGCGGAGAGACGTTAATGTTTGGTGGGTGGCCAGTGATAGAGCACATAGTGTCTAGCTGTAAGATTCAATTCTTAGCCACTCTTGGATTGGATTCCTTCCACAGGCAAGTGCGAAGCTCTACCCTAACTCCATCCTCAGAAAGTCAACGGGCCGCGGCTGTTTTTAAATACGGAAGGTGGGCGTCGAACATTCTTAAAACTAGGCGACAAAGAGAGAAGAGAGAGAGAGAGTCTGAACATGAGCAAACGTTTGAGAAATTATCAGCCGTCTTTTGGAATTAATCAGGAGAAAGAGATTTCCGATTCCCGGGTCAGACGATTGACGTCATGAATAGCCGCCAGTACTCTGTGGGTCGGTGTGTCGGCGCAGTGGGAGTCTTTGACCTTCCGGCCAGCCTGAAAGGGCGAAAAGCTCTTGCCCCCTTGCTATCCTTTTCCCTTCTTTTCTGCTCCTCCCTTAACCCTCATGGAAGCAAACAATGATTATTTTGAGACAAGAACAATCTTTTGGAATCTTTGGAAACGTCTAAATGCTAGAACAAATTTATCTTCCCAGTAAAATCGAAACTTGAAGAGTGATTGTACTTGTCTTTCTCAAAATTCAAACAACGGTTCTATCTTTTCCATCCAATCTTCCCCTTCTCTTTTCATTTCTTCCTTTGCCCACCTTTGCCGTTTATTCTCTTTCTCCTCTTTCTCTGTACTTCTTTTGTTATATTGCTCCTTTCGCACCTTCTCTATTTTCACTCACACATACACACGCACTCACCCATGCACACTTACCCCTGCGCATCTTTCTCCTTCTTGCATGCATAAAAACTCACGATTGCACGCACATACACAGTCACAAGTATGTACAAAAAGGCGCGCCCAGACGAATTTAGGTTAATCCGTAATAGGTGTGATCCTTTTCAGTTGTAGCACGAGCGTGATAGAGTGGGGTTACTTAAGGGAAGGGTACCCCAAAAATGTTTTCTATCCAATGATTTATTACATTAGACTGAACTGAGTTTCCTGGCAAGTGGAACTAAAAGGCAGGTAAGCTGGGTCTGTTTGTTGTTGGTCTTTTCTCAATCCCACAAGGCCAGACTAAAGGTGTCCCTTGGCGACCAGCCCCAGACGTTTGGCATATTGGGTGACGCAACTGAAGACTCGACTTCCTGGCGCTTCCCTGCTCATCAACATAAAGCCCTGCAGGCGCCAACGCGGGCGGCGCAAAGGGACATCTGTCCTGAGAGAAAATCGCGTTCGCCTGTATCACCATGGCGACGACAATGTCGCTGATGTTGGCGTGGTGGGGTGGGAGTGATGATGGTTGTGGCGTTATACACCAACTAGAATTCCACACCGTGTAGGGTGATGAAAAGAAGCAGGGGACGTGACAGCACGTGCTATCTTCAGTTACTGGTCTAATAAAAAAATGTTTCAGAACTCATTATGTCCTTTCAAAAGTGAGTCCCGATTGGTTCCCATCTTAAAAAGCGAGACATTTTCTAAAGGGAATTCCTCAGAAATCTTTCATCTGAAGAAAAAGAGGATGAGGAGAAGTTTGGGGAAAATACAGCAGAAATAGAAAGGATAAATGGATGAATAGAGCAGACATAGAAAGGATGAACGGATAAAAATAAAGAGAGATGGGGGGGGGGGAGATATAAAGTCTTGCGAGAATTGAAATCAGCTTTGACATCTGGTACAGATAATAATTCGATCTTCAGCAGGAGCACAGCTTGCCAGTAGTACAGCTTGCCCGTAGCACAACTTGCCCATAGCACAGCTTGCCCGTAGCACAGCTTGCCCGTAGCACCGTCCCTTATGACACTCCACAACTTCCTAGCTCTTACTCAGCACACGACAGACGCTGGGCGGTAAGACCAGAGCCCTTTCGCTGGATGACGTTGCGGGAGAAGGTAGGGACTGATCGAGTTTCCTCAACGGATGTCTTGCTACTGTTGCTTGGCCATTCATGCACCTGCGGGCCGTAGGGGGAAGTTTTTCAGAACGCTCGCTGACAGAACGACTCCCGTTTTACCTGCCGAAGGTAGGCGTTCAGGCAGGCGAGGCTTGGCAGGAACGAGTTACGGGCGCGGCGTTCGGCTCGTTTGTTCGAAGCCTTAACAACAGCGGTGGCGATTCAGGGAACAGGCGTTCTGTTCAGCCTACCTGTAAGACGAAACTGGCTGACTAGCTTCTTTGCATGTTTGTTGGTTGGTTAGATGGTTGGTTGTTGTAACAACAACAGAACTCAGCCACGTCAAATACTAGAACAGACAAATCCAACGTTTCAGGTCGTTATCCCTTCATCAAGGGAGACAGGAAGAAAAAAAAATACACGCACTGCACCCATGCAACGTAGAACAGTGTAAGACCACTGCTTAAGGTTATTTTCTTCTCTTTACCACACAGACATTGTTTTCGAAAATCGTGGTTCGTGCTCATTAATATTTTGTGATCCTCACATACCACTAAGGGCGTAATGTGGATTTAATGAACAAAGAAACGCGCGCACATCTCGCGCTAAACTAAACTACCCATTTTCGAAAATCGTCATTAACGCGAATATACGTTCGTTTTCTTTTTTCTTTTCTTTTTTTTTTTGTTTGTTTGTTTTGTTTTTGATCGAACTCACTTTATGGGGCAGTGCGGCAAAGGAATAGATAAAGGGCCATTTTCGTCACATTTCAGATCTACAGAAAGCAAGACTTGGGATGACAATGATATACGTTTTTATTTGCAAACCTTTAGCACACTCCCCTCCCTCTCACTAACCAGCGTGGGTTAGACAGATTATGGGCATAATGAAGCTGTAATCATGTGATTCGGGCGAATACGAAAATATCACGCACGCACGCACGCACGCACGCACACACGCACACACCTGCATGGATACCTTTGACGTAATTTCACTTACAGTTTGTTCCCACGGGAAATCAAAGAAAGAAAAGTTCCTAGCGGTTGGAGCAGTAACCTATTTAAGGTGCCTTCTTTGCTTCCTTAGTCAAATTTCTTCGAAATCCCGCCCACTCAGGTGGCGTTCTAAGAAACCCAGCGGAACAACTTATTAGATCCCCCCTGCTGCTCATTTGACTTCGTTGATCGAAGAGTACGGAACAGAGGGGTAGGAACGCGCGAGTGATAAACGTCATTTACTAAAGAACAAAAACACGAGCTAAAATAAGTGCCTACAAGCACACCCTCGCCATGTTACTAGACAGACGTGCACAGTTACAACACCGTGGGCGAAAACTTCGCATCCATTTACAGCGAGGCCTGCAACATAAATTGTGTGGACACACGATAGGTGCGTAATTATCCGGGTGGGGGCTGACCTGACCTCTCGCCGCCAGCGTGACCCGGGGTGTTATGTTCGGAACCTGCAATTTATTTGTGCACGCGCGGCGACTCAGAGCTCACAAATCCCATTTGTAACGGCTTTGTATACACGCCATTTCACTCGGGACGGTAGCACAGGTTCAGCCCCCAACACACCGGGGTGCGCGATATAACGACTTATGAGTGCACGGGTTCTGCAGGCCGTGTCCGCGAAAAACGTCTACCCGCGAACCACGATCGGGCGATCCTGGCGAACCACGATGCACGATCGGGCGATCCCAGCCCCTTTTTCTAGATTTTTCGGAGATCGCCCGATATGGGCTGCCAGTAAAAGCTTTGTCGAGGGAAGAACAGCCCCTGACTGGTATACATCAGTAGGAAGTGTAATATTGATACTGTTAATTTTGTTGTTAACCGGATACTTTTAATGTTATTAACTTTTTGGTCTAGGGATTTGCGTAAAGACATCAAAATCACTAAGCTAACTGCACGATGGGACTCCTGAATAGTTGGAGGCTTAGAGCCCCAGTATTTCAGTCAACGGGGCTTTAACAGTAATCAACCACTCTATAAGGAAGTCTCCACGTCGCAGTGAGGAAAGGCAAACGCATGAGGGTTAGGAGTTTTCTTGATAACGTCTGGTCTGTTCTATTTTAGGATTTGGGGGATTGTTGGATTGCTTGAATTCTGACACCAAGATACGGTCCTACGCCTCATGTGGGAAATAAAGTATTATTTATTGTATTGTAAAAGCGTTATTGTTTTGTACTACGCTTAAAACAGGGCCAGAAAAAGTAAAAATCCTGAGGAAGCAACTTAATTGTTGGATTCAAGGAGAGAAACACTTTCTTTTTTGATCGTTTCTGTGGGGCAAACGCCAGGCTTGTTGTAATGAGAATTTCTTACGGTCTGTTGAGAGATACAGGGCTGGCATGTTGCATTCTTTCAGGTTGGTATCGACGAAAACAAGCATGCCCTCGCGCACGCACAGAGAGTGAGAGAGAGGGGGGGAGGGAGAGAGACAAAAAAGATAGACACACAACTAAACACATACCAGCATATTTTCTTGACCAATATCGTCGGAGGAGATTAAAGATGTCCATCGTCTCTCTTTCCTCTACTGAGTTGTCTGATTGTCTGTCGGTCGGTCTGTCGGTGGGCTGGTTTGCCTGTCAACTTGAACTTTCTGGAAATTGGTCTGACGCTCTACTCTACTCTCTCTCTAATTTTTTTCAAAACAGAGAGAGAGACATGCAGACAGACAGAGCTATTTTCAGAATAATTCTTCATTCATTTTTTGCAGCAATATGGATTTGGTTACAGAACAGATGACTGTGTGTGTGTGTTTTCAAGGCAAGTCTCTGACTCTCTCTCTCCCTCTCTATGTTTCAAGGCAAGTGTCTGACTCTCTCTCTCTCTCTGTGTTTCAAGGCAAGTCTCTGACTTTCTCTTTCTCTCTCTCGCTCTCTGCGTTTCAAGGCAAATCTCTGACTCTCTCTGTGTTTCAAGGCAAGTCTCTAACTCTCTCTCTCTCTGTGTGTGTTTCAAGGCAAGTCTCTGACTTTTTCTCATCTCTCTCTCTCGCTCTCTGTGTTTCAAGGCAAATCTCTGACTCTCTGTGTGTGTGTGTGTGTTTCAAGGCAAGTCTCTGATTTTTACTCTCCCTCTCTGTGTTTCAAGGCAGGTCTCTGACTCACTCCTGAGATTACCTCTCACGACTTTTTTTTGCCTACTTGCCGCTCCTCATCTCTTTTACCGTCTGCGTCCCCTTGGTGCAAGTTTTATTTAATCGTAAGAGACAAGAAAATCTGGATCCGGGTTACAGAGTTCAGGCTTGAGCTACTAGCACAGGTGGGAAGGGTTAAGTGGCATTAACTCTAGTGGGTGTCCAATAAAACCGCTCTCTCAGCTGAAGCGGGACGCGTTCAAACACGAGCGTGCATCATAACCAGACCCAGTACTTAGACGTCGCGCAAACTGTTTACTCTAGTTATGCAGCCGAACAATCACGGCTTAGCAAACAAAGACATGGAACACTGCTTTCAATAAAGCTAATTTTAATAAAAGATGTTAAAGGACTTAATTTAGAGAAAATTTGTGTACTGCAAACAAGCCTGAGATTTTACCAATAAACTAGTTGATTTCCTGCCAAAATAAATGGGCGAAGAAAGACAGAATAAACTGCAAACAATATTAAAAATCTGTATCGATATGGCCAGTTTGGGTGAACTCGTACGCACATTCGTCCGGTTAAGAACAACTTTTCTCAAGATTGCTAGGTCCTAAGGTTCGTTTAAAATTGTAATATAATTTCTTGTTGTGATGCGTATTTTTTTACAGATGTCAGACAAACGAATGAAGCGGAGATTTCACACTGCCCCAAATCATCTGACAGTCTCCTTTCTCCTTCTGCTCGTGTTCAGGACGAGAGAGAACTCGCGCGGTGCCCTGTGCCCTCACTTCCGACAAGCGAGATAACTTCAGTTGGATCCACCCCTTCTATTTTCACTACAGCACAGTCCCAGTGGGTCAAGGACAAGGAACCAAACAAATGTCTGCAGACACAAATCAGAAGCCAGCCCGAAGTCTCAAAGTCTTTTCGCCACACAGAACTTTGCTATGCCACAAGCTTTCACAGTCCTCCCGAAGTCCAGGTGGACTTGCTGTCAGATCAGGGATCAGGGCAACTGTCGTCCCCCTTCCGTCCATCGTTGACTTCCTCGCCAAGACTGAAACCGGAAGTCGAAGAGCCACGTGACGAAGAAACGTCAGAGGTTGAGCCTCTTGGACGTTCTCTGTGCGAGACTGTCCGATTCGACAATAAGCGATGGACTTCCGGTTCATCAGGTCCATGCCTCAGGCTTACGTCGCTGTCAGAGAAGTACTCTGGATTTTTGTTTTCAGGTCTGGGAGATCCATACCCATCCACTCCGCATATTAGATTTCACAAGAACAGATCCAGTCAATGCTTGCAGGACCAGTCGTTAGACACAGCAGACCATGAAAACAGAACATGGCGGCAGTTTCTGGACACTGGTTCGGAACTGTGCCGACAGGGGACGCTACACGAAAAGGAGACTCTGCTTGAGACACAGTCGCATTGCGCATGCCTACCGCAGTTGCCCCACTTATCCCCCGGGAGGCTTTTTGGTCCTCTAACCGGCAGGCTATGGCAGCAGAGCGCCCCTTCGGCCCTCCACTCAGTGTCGTTTCCTCAGCCATCAGGGGCGACAACCGGCGTGCCCGAAAATTTGTCTCCGCCTCCTGGCATTCCTGTCGGCTACAAGCCCCTGTCCTTGCCGCACGCAGCACTGACCTCACCAGGTCACGTGAGCGTGTTGGGGTGTGTTGGGGTTGGCGGCTGCCGCTCCGGAAGTACGTCAACGGGAGACGATGATGCAGCTTCCAGCAGTTCCTTAACGTCCTTGCACTCATCTTCCTCTCCATCGCGGGGTCACGTGTCGCAGATGTCAAGGTCGCTAGCCGAATGTCTGATGACGTACACAGAAAGTATGATGACCCCACCTCCGTCATCTGCCATGGTGTCCTCGCTGTCTCATGGGCAGCTTTCACCTCTGGTAAGTAAAAAATAGTCATGGCGGAACTTTCCGCCCTAATAAGTAACTGGAAGATTAATAAACAGACTTCTGTATGTCAAAAGAAGCGAATAGCTGACACAAATACTTTCTAAATATTTTTGAACATATGAATTTTAGCATGGCCCAATTATAAGCAAATGTGGGAAGACAAGACGATTCCTGTCATTGTAAGCATTCGTCCGTTAATTCCCGTTCCGAATCAGTTCTTTCATTGTCAATACCAGTCCTCTGTATGTAAATGCACAGCAGCAAGTCAGATTGTGAAGTGCGAACAGTTCCAATATTTGTCTGTCATCAGACGGGTTCTTCACCTTCAGTTTATTCATTCGACTTTAACCCCGGGGGCCTTTAAACCATGTACATAATCGCATTATCACATTGAACAGACAAAATGAAGGAAATAAATCTACTTAAATTCGTGTCTCATTTCAGATTTCGAGTGGAACAGTTCACAAAATTTAGGGAAAAAAAAACGTTAGGGTCTTGTACAAAATATCTTTGAAGACAAGCGTACGTGTCCATAAATTTGCAGTGGTGCATATGTACACAGGAATATCTAGTGGAACTTATCACCTATTTCATTTATATTATACGGAAACACAGTATTTTATTTCTGGGTATATCATAATATCTTAACTGCTGAACAAGCAAGGACTGACAACATATAATTTTCTTTAGGCTAGACCAAATTTATCTTTAAACATTCTGTAGATAACACATATTACTGTACAATTTTTCTTTCCAGGGTTGCGTATATTGTCTTTGCATGACAACGAATTGAAAGTGGTCTAAAAAGAAATCACAGCCGGCACTCCATATAAAGGAAAGACTAAACATATCGAGCGTTAAGTAAACAAAGTCGAGCCAGGGTAACATGATCCGATTTGCTGTACAGACTTTAGAATAAGTAGAGGAATACTGATAGTTTACATGAGCCAGAGTTAAGATCGAGAAAAAGCTTGTACCAGAAAGTAAGTAATCTACATTTTACGAAACAGACAAGGGAAAACAACCTTCCTCACTTAGAACCATGCAAGTAGAGGTACTTATCAACGTTTACGCCATTTTCAAGTATCTTAATTGCACTCTGTCGCTACATTTCTAAGGTTCCAATCCCCAGCTTTCGCTTTGATATAGCAACATATGTTTCAGACACTTATCAAATAATTCGATTTGGATACCAAGTGGTAATTCCAAGTTTGTCCATTTTCTTATCAGAGACAAAAGTCTTTGTTTGATGTCTCACGTTGAGATTTTATAGCGTTGTGGAACTTATTATTGTAAGTCGCTAAGTTGGCGAATTGTTGCCTAAAACTATGCTATGCGATCTGTTTGATATACAGCTTTCTGCATGCTAATGGGCCAAACCCATGCAGGAACCGATGGCCCGTGGCCAATTTGGTCCACGTGATCCGACGATTTTGTGTCAAACGTGCGGAGGGTTTTTAAACGTCACAGGACCAAAAGGCTTCCCGGTGGCTAAGTGGGATAACTGCGGAGGCCGACCTTTAAAATAGAGTTGACACTGAACTGTGTCCAGCAGCCCGCACGTGAAGTGGCTATCTATTGCAGAGACGTTGTTTCTCTGTGGGCTCTTACCTGATGCCTTTTCATCCGAACTTTATACTTGCTTCCTTCAATTATTCTCTTCTGTCATCTCCCCTCCGTGCCCAGGTCACCCCGTGTTGGACTTCTTAATAGGTGCTGTTTGCCTTTCCTCGCGTCATCTATTCATCGCAGAGTCAGCGCTATATTAAACTTCCTCGGTGTGCTTCTCGCGACAAATAGATATTGTATGTGCAAAAAAAAAATTATAAAAGGAGAGAAGGAAAGAGCATGCATAGGCTGAGCATACCAGCCTTTGTTCTTGTGAGGGGGGAGGGGTGGAAAACAGGACAGTGTAGCCTTCACTTGCGTCAGGAATAGGGAACCTGCGTATCGTGACAGAATCGTCTGGAGCCGTCGTCGCTGTGCTGTAGACGACTGCTGATCACATTTCGAATCGGCCCCTTGCACCAACTACTTTGTGTGAATGAGACGCCGCACAAGGTGATGTTTGCGTGGCCAAGACTGTGAAGCTTAGTCTTATCAGTCAGCAACTCAAGACATGGCAAACAGCTCGTGCTGCCTGGAATAATCCAGTCGGAATAACCATTCTCTTGAAACACAGGTCTGGCATCGCGAGTCGCAAGAGATGTAAATTGGTCAAGACACACGATTCCTCAAGTGCCTCTATTCTCGCCAAGTAAAGACGCCGGCATAAAGCTATCGTTGGGGAGTATAGGTAGGAATAATGTCAAGCAAATGCCCGTCAATTGCAATTCCCCCCCCCCCCAAAAAAAAGAACTTTGCAATAGAGAATCTGGACATCTTTTTCTGGGATACTACAGGTGTTTGGTTTAAGTGGAGGTCACTGTCGTTAGCAACAGCGATGGGACGATCAACTGAGGTTATTGCTTCCCGACTATGACCTGCTTCAAATGCGCTCGCCTGCTTTCATTTCCTCAGGCCGAGCTCGAACCGACTGTACGTAGGGCAGCTTTTGGCCGGGATGAACAAAAGCGAGGGGCATTGTGTTGAAAAATGCCAACGAAATGTCTGAAAAAATTACAAAACTTCATCTCATTCAGAATAGGATAACTTTCACAGAAACGCGTCATTATACAAAGAAGCAGATATGTAGACGATGTGCACGTGGGAAGAGAAGAAGATGAGATAAGGAAAGAGAAGAGAGAGAGAGAGAAAGAGTGGCGGGGG
>SMGT01003168.1:78929-106875 GCA_004794575.1 Lanistes nyassanus
TAAAATAGATGTACAGAAAAACGCTGACAAGCAACCCATATTATTCTGAATCTGAACAAGTTCAAACATTACGCCCAAGAAAAACGCTGACAAAGCAGCCTCCCAAAAAATCTGAATCTGAACAAGCTGAAACATATTACGCCTAGATGGCGCCAGCTGATGGTTATCTCATGAGTACTGGCAGAGGATAGATGACACAACCGTGAAAAGACGTTCAGTAAAATGTCACTAGAGTGCGTGAACGTGGGTTGGGTTATTTCCGTAAACACAGAGACTGTGTTTGGCAGCACTGTGCAATTTGGCAATCTCAAGAAACGCTTCTATGGGGAGACGTGTGTGTGTGTGTGTGGGGTGGGGTGGGGTGGGGGGTGGGTGGGTGTGATAAAATACATGTACAGAAAAACGCTGACAATGCAACCCATATGTTTTTTTTAATTCTGAATCTGAACAAGTTCAAACATATTACGCCTAGATGGCGCCAGCTGATGGTTATCTCATGAGTACTGGGAGATGATAGATGACACAACTGTGAAAAGACGTTCAGTAAAATGTCACTAGAGTGCGTGAGTGTGGGTTCCCCCTCCCCTTCTCGCCGACATGGCACGTTGACACATTCTTGTTTTGCTAACTGGCGATGCTTACGAGAAGAACAGTCGTAGAGTTAGACTGCTAAGGGCGTTATTTTTAGACACAAGGATTACTGTTCACTAGAGGGAATGGGCGTGGGTTGAGTTATGTCTGGTAAAACAGTATAAAAACAGAGACTGCGTTTGGTAGCTTCACTTCTGCCAATTTCTGAGACTGTGACAGCTTTTTTTTCCAATTTGCACTACTACTCTGCAACGGAATTTAAAATAACTCCTAACCGAAAAGTGAAAGTCAATACATGCAATGACACTGTGATGTTGCAGTTTTGTGACTTCATGGAAAGAAGATTTTTTGCTCTAAACTGGGAGCAGTGGGAAAGATTAGGAAAAATCGCTCCGCAGATTGGCCAAGAGGTGGCCAAACAATTAAAGCGTAAGTTTGCTTTGCTTTTAATTTAATATCGTAGTTGTAATTTTTTTTAATGTATTAATATTATTTTTGCAGAACTCCGAAAAGACCAAAAAACCAGCAGCGAAAGCAGAGAAATCTACAGCGACGGCAGCACTAAAAAGATCAGCGACATTAACTCCAACAAGACTAGCGGCATTAACAGCACCAACAACACCAAAGACAGCAGCACCGACATCATCAGCAGCGACAACATCCGCCCCAACACCACAACAACCACCAGAAATCATCCCAATAGAGGATGATGATAACGGTGAGTATAATCCATAAAATGTCTGTGCTTTTGTGAACTGTGTGTGTGTGTGTGTGTAATAAAGCGTATCTTTTATTGAATTGATCAGCGTTGTAAATGTAACTTGATTTTTTTCAGAAGTCTTTTTGATGGACACGCAAGTGTGGGGTAAGTTTTACTTTTTTAAAAATATTTTTAAAAGTGTGTGTGTGTGTGTGTGTGCTTTTAAAAAAGGGTATTTTTTATTTAATTGTTATTTTTTCCTGTTGCAGAATTAAAAGGTACCCAATAAAAATATTAAAAAAAATAAAAATAATAAAAAATTAAATCTTTGGTCCTTGATGCAAGACATGCCCACAGAACACCCTATCCTACGTAAGTCCCGGCTCACCTCAAAGAGTATTTCAGTGAAATGCCCTCCATTTTTAAAAACACCGAGATGACCAAAGCCGATATTGGCGATTTTATGGCGGCATACGCGACACAGCATATACTGTTGTCAGCTTCAAGACGAACACTGACTGGCAGCTATTTTGATAAAAACATCTTGCTTGCCACACCCCTGCTACGTTGGTACCTTGAAAAGGGGCTGGTTTTAACTAACTTATCTAGTGTTTTTGAATACAAACCCGTGAAATGCTTTGAAATATTTGGCCATGCCGTGTCTGAAGCTCGGCGACAGGGCGACCGAGATTCCAACCAAACCATTTTAGCGGAAGCGTTTAAGCTGCCAGGCAATTGCGCTTACGGTAAAACGCTCACCAACGTAACCAAACGCCGAGACATTATTTATGCAGCGATGCCGAGGCGCAAAGATGTATTAATCGTGGTCGATTTAGAAAACTGACAGTGTTGGTAGAAGAACTCTGCGAAATAGAAATGGCAAAAAAAAAAAAAACGGTCTTGTGGCCCTGCCCCTTCAGATAGGCTATTTCGTCTATCAGTATGCCAAACTGCGCATGCTACAGTTCCATTTTGACTTTGTGGATGTCTTTCTTTCTCGCGCTGACTATCAACTCTGTGAAATGGATACGGACTCTCTGTATATGACCCTGTCTACCTCTACTCTAGAAGAGGCGGTCCGTCCTTATCTGCACCTTCAGTTTTTTTCAAAACTGTCACTGTTGGTTTCCTTCTGCTTCCTGTGATCAACACAGAGCTCTTTTCGTCCAACAGAGCCTTCAAGGTCTCCCCTTTACCCCTTGTGATCAACACAGAGCTCTGTTCGTCCAACAGAGCCTTCAAGGTCTACCCTTTACTCCTTGTGACCACTGTCTTGAGCGTCACAAATACGACCAATGCACACCAGGTCTTTTCAAAACAGAGTTTACTGGTGATGGGATTGTGGCTTTATGCAGCAAAACCTATTTCTGTTTTGGTCAGCGAGGGACAAAAGCTGTCACAAGGGACTTAGTAAAGCTCAAAAGCCACTGTCTAAAAGTGACTTTTCTCTTGTGCTAGAGACTCAAAATAGTAGTGGTGGGGTCAACACAGGCTTTAGGACAGACGGCACCACCATGTACACCTATCAACAACACAGAAATTCTCCTTCTTTTTCCTATATTAAGCGTAAAGTTCATGCCGATGGCGTGTCTACCTCTCCTCTTGATATCTAAAGCTCTTTCTCTGTGCAATTTAACGTAATCTGTTATGGCATTCCAATAACAATCTGTGATAACTGTCCGTAACTGTGATACAATGTGTTTTCCATAAAATGTGCGCCCAACACTATTTTTGTCAACCGGCCTCCTCGTGGCGCTTGATGGACATCCACGTAGGAAAGAATTTGCTCCTTTAAGGGATGACTAACAGAGGCTTTAAAACAGCAAAAAATAAAACAGCCAGTAAAGCAGCTTTCACACCGGTTCCAGCAGCACTCCGTTTTCTGTCTCCTTAACTTGTTCAGTCAGATTTTTTTTGTCACACACACACATTCCCATGGTCCCGCCTACATCCTATCAGAGCAGACCTGCAGGTATGACCTATTTCGTTTATTTAAAAAAAACCACGAGGTCAGCGCGCCGTACTCTCACGTGTGATCTTGACCTAGTCTAAAAACGAGGGCGCACTTTACTCCCACTTGTGGCCTTGACCTATTTCCTTTCATACCATGTAATCACGTCATGGTGCGCTTTCCTCCCATTGGCCAATCCCCCACCTTTCAGGTCACTAGGTCACTCGATCAAAGGCAAGGTTGGTCCATCCCCCCCCCCATAGGCCATGACGTCACTCGGTGAAGGTCAAGGTTGCTCCTGCTCCTGAATAGTGCTCGTTTTTTTTACATGACTATACTACTAGTTATTCTCCCTATTCCCGCCTTGCGTATTCCAAATTTTTAACCCTGCGTAAGAAAGGAATAGCTGTTCCTGAATACTTGTTATTAGGGTATAAATTAAGTGTAGATTACATGCACACGGGGCCAGAGCTCGTACGTTGTAAATCCGGATATCTACGTAAAAGATGGAAGAAAGCTGCTGGTCTGTAAAACAATCCCGTCAAAAAGGCAGAGAGAAGCCTTTAACGTAAGCGCTTCTTGCGTGCGTCATCTTGAAAGGGGAACAGAATACGGGTTTCAACCCGTGCGAAAGATTATCTGTAAAACATAAAAGTGCCAAATAGTCATCAACAGTGATGCTTTTAAAATTGTCGAAAATAAAACTTCTTGACCCAGCGAAACCGCTGCACTCTTCCAACCATTGCTTATTTGTTCTGACTTCCAACGAGGGTGACCTGCCTACAGTTTCGTGAACTCGGCTATAAACTAAACCTGCCGCCTATATGCTTAAGACGATTACTAACGATCGGTAGCGTCAGAAGTTTTACCATGAAAGGTTTACAGCAATTTCTAATCACCGATACTAAGCCGCGCCTATTGGACTATGCGAATCTTATTTTTATAATCTGAATAAAATGTTGGGACTGTCCTTCCGTTGAACCTGAGCTTCTTTGAGGTAGCTTTTGGTGACTTAAAAAGAAAAGTTATATTGCTGGTACATCTACCATCCGACCCAATTTTCATAAAAATCATTGGTAAAACAGCTTGCTGGTAAAAGCAAGATTCCACATTTTGTGCCCATAGCTGGACTTCGTACTTACAGCAGTTCAAGTTACCTGTCTACAGATAAAAACCTTTAGCTTTAATGGGCTTCAGATAATAAAATCCCACTTACATAAGAATTTCAGGTTTTTTGAAATGCTTAACTTTTTATAACGTGAGGTCGTGGTAAGTGAAGTAAAGGGCAAGAGGAAATAAATCTGTAACGAAAACACAAATGAATCACACAAATCTTTTTAACATGTTCATTTTAACAATTAATTTTACAGATACGAACAGCCCATGTGCACTAGTCGCGTGTGGCTTGCGACTCTATCGATATTTAACATCAGCGTTTTAGTTTTGTCCCCCCCCCCCCCTTAGAACCGATGTTGGGGTGGGTTGGCGCGGGAGAGACCATTGTGTTAAGAGGATAGAGGCAACAATCTCACTGTAACTGTCTGGCGGGCAAAAACGAACACCTGGTGTCGTCGTGTCACATCTAGTTCAAACACTGAGCGGTTAAGTCTTCCGAGTGAAAAAAAAAGTAGAGAACCACAGTGCGCCATTTTCTTTTCAGAGATTAGCAAGACACACGCTTAACAGTGCTACATTTGTTCACAAGTGTGCAGACAGTGCTAAGACTGGACTGAATCACTGCTGCTATATGAAGTCTTCCGACAATGGAGAGATTCGGGAACAAAATTAGGACCATTGCTGGTTGCTGACAAATAGGAAGACTGGCATGAATTTGAGACAGACGAAAGATGTGTCGAACTCCTTGTGCAGGTCTAAAACAAACTGGACTTTCTATAGTTTAACGGAAACTGTACGCGAGGAAGTGGAGGGATAGAGAGGAAAGGGAGTGGAAGTGGTGGAGTGGTGAAGGTAAATGTAGGTTTCTCACAGGACATCCAAGATACTGTTTCCTGTTAATTCTAAGCGTTCTGAAGACCACAGCTGAGTAAGTCTCAGACAGAACGGCACCTTGCGCATGCGCTGCAGTTCTGTATGGCCCCATAAAATAAACATTCACGTTCCAAGAATGTTGTGTGCATATTAGTGAACGTTCAGCATGGCGCCTGATAGACACAAAGATACCTTCTGTAGACGACGTACACGTTCTGTATATTGCTTTCGCAACCTCAGGTTCTTAAAACTTTTCTGTCTACACTTGCTGCCGCACGGTCTTTTGCTGTTCTTTCACTCTCAGCCCATCCCAAATGCACTGTCTGTCCCTTCCTCTTCTGCACGTGTCTTTTTTCCTCCTTTGCACCTTGCGTCTCTCTTCTTACTCTTTACGTGTGTCTCTTTTTCCTCCTCTGCACGTGTCTCTCTTCCTCCTCTGGACCTTGTGCCTCTCTTTCTCCTCCGCACCTGTGTGTCTTCCTGAATTTTATTTATTTGGTCTGTATCTTCCTCCTTCCATGGGTTTTCCCAGCGTATTAATAGTTTGAGTACAGTGGTGGGGTGTAACTGACCAAGTTCAGGTTTGTACTTGAGCGTGTGGAGGTTTGAGACTAACACTAGACCAATTCTGTCAATTTTCATATCAATTCGTTGTACTGAGGATCAGTGCATTGCATTTTAGTAGTAGTAGTTGAATCGCTACTGTTCCAACATATTACACCTCGCCGTGTTCGTTACCTGAGAATAATAAATGCTGGGAATGGTTCATTTAAACATTTTTTTTCACGTAGAAACCTGTTAAATAAAATTACCTTTAGATTTCGCAATATTTTTATGGACTTAAAAATTGTATGTGAGAAAAATTGGGGACTTTGTTGTTGACAACAATCCAGTTGCTATTTAAAACACTCTTTCGGTTTCGTAAACGTGTGCTGTAAACATCTGCTAAAAAGAAGCTTTGAATGTTCTGGTTAAAATATGTTTCATTTACTGAAACCCTTTAAATGAGACTGACAGGCTGGCTGGCTGGCTGGCTGACTCACTCGGTCGCTCGCTCAATCGCTCACCTACCCACCACGACAGATAAAGCCCATGAAAGCAAAGGATACATAAGCGATACCAACAGCCGCTGACGCTGTGATCGATCAAGATTTCATAATAAAGGCAACAGCATCATTTGAGACCCAAACAGGAGAAGTGAGGTGGCATGGCAGTTGCGAGCAAGCTGTGCTAAAAGCTGTGTGTTTGCTGTTAGAAGGGCAGATCTTAACAATTTTCTTATAACGTTTTTAACACTAATCAGTTCTAGAAAGACAGCCTTTAAAAAAATAGGGTGCAGATGTTTCTGTTGACACTTGTGGTAGAGTTATTCGTGTACCAGGGATGTACAGGAAAATGTGTGACCAATGCGCACCAACAACCGTGTAAACGACAGAAGGTTTGTGTATTCGAGCGTCTGAAAGGGGGCAGCATGACCTTTGGAAACAAAGCGCCCTGCGTGTATTGCAATGACACATCAGTTCGTGACAACATCCTTACGAAAGCAGAGGGGTGATTTACGGAACGATGTGTGTTTCCACTGACCAAAGGCATTCCAGCTGCACCGTGTCTGGAAAATATGTACGAAAATACTAGTGACAATAACTCTTTCAGCTTTGGAAACTGAGGACTCCTCACTTGGTCAACAACACACAATTACTTTTACCAACGTTTGCAGTCTGTTAGCAGCGCGAAAGGGAAAGGTTATTCTCGATAGAAGTTACTCTAGGTTACTGCAGACGGGGACACATGCTTTCGACTATCACCTGCAGAATACACAGATTGTTTTCACACTGGCCAAATTCGTAGGGATTATTTTAGCCCTAAAAATATATACCGGCTTAAGGCTGCATTCTGTCTATCTTTTTCCCTTCAGTTTTATTTTTCTTTCGGGGGATATCATAGTTTATTTGTTCCAACAAATCGCCGACAGCACTTCGCTGAACCCGCGCTTCGCAGCCTATTAACAGATGCCCGGAAGGGCGGGGTGGAACACGACTCCCTCTCAGTGATATAAACTTTTATTTGAGACCCGATTTCCCATAAAAGTTAAGCTTGCGTTACATGCTAGTGTCTGTATTATCTCTTTTCATACTTTTTTCCCCCTCTAACAGAGTCCACTATAGAAAGACTTGTTCGGTACTAAAAGATACACGCGTCCTCCACTCCCCTCCTTAAAACGACCACCACCCCAATAAAAGGAGCCTTCAGCGTTGCAAGGTAGTAGCTGTTGAATGCCGAAAAATATCGCCCCATATTGATGCTATTACAAAAAAATGACGACGAATATTGTTGTAGCAAATAATTACTGCCAGAAAAAGAAATACTGCCTTCGGCAACAATACACAAGTACACGCAGGTGCCAGTTCACATGTAGCCCGTAAAATCGCTTTGACGATCCCGACAGCGAACAGATTAAAATTAGATTTCTAACGCAATCTTAATGCCCAAAACATGCGAGGAGAAGAATACCCAATGAGCTGTTTATTATTGTTTGGTTAGGTTAGCATGTTAACATTTCATTTTAACAATTATCCGAGTAAACAATGCTCGTTTTATTTCATGACGCCCATAAACGTTTTTTGGTGCATATGGAAAGGAATACCCGGTTGAGAGGGTCGGGGTGCTAAACTGATAGCGAATAAAAATCGAGCTTGAAACTCTTACGCAGGAGCTTACTGCAGCTTAAAAAATGGCAAATAAATTTAGTAAAAGTGGCCTCGCTGCTAGGTCAAAAATTTGTCAGACGCGACAGGCATTTTGTCAGATGTCAGAGCACATCTGCCTTCGCCCGACGTAGAGTTTCAGATTGTTAAAAGGCCAGAAGCACTGTTGTGTTGTGTACGACAACATACTAGAGCGTCTTGTGTGCTGTTAGACCTGCTAGTCGCTTACTTTACAGAATTTGGTTGGGTATAAGTGTGCAGTTATTTTGCTCTTTTGGGAATAATTAAAGGGAAAAGAAAAGTGGAAAACAAGTGGGCCTAAAAATGTTTAACGTGAATTTCTAAAACAATTCCTGTGCTACTAATGGCTCCTGTGAAGAATGAAAGAAAATTTTAACAGTCTAATTTTAGTTACGTAGAAGGCGGGCATATTTTGCACGTGTATCTGAAACAGACGAAGACTCCTGGAAGTATGACAATTTTTTTACTAGGAGGGGTGCACAGTGTGCATGGAATCATCCAAAGGACCATGCCACAGTAGGAAACATTCAGATTGAACAACCAGGATGAATGCATTAAAAGAAAAACGTTTTTTTTTTCTTTCTTGCTGTCACGCTGTGTACGTCTCCACAACTGTCCGGACTGTTGGATGTTTATATCAGCTGTGGCCGTGTTGAATGCTGTGGCTGCCTTTTGCAGTTGGAGCGGCCCGTAGCATAGTGGTAGGGGTTGGTCGCTACCGATACACAGGGTCGTGGGTTCAGATCCTGTGGGCGACAGACGCACTTTCCCTCACGTTTCCTCTCAGCACCCTTCACCCTCCCTCCCTGTCGCGATAAAACCTTCTCTGCTGACTTGAGATAAACAATAAACAACACACCCCCTAAGCACTCTTTTGACTGACTCCTCGTTGTATTCCAGTATTAAAATGTACGGTTGTTGTCCTAAAATGATAATGAAAAGAGACACGTGACTGCTGCTTGGGGCAATAAAGTGACAAACAAAGAAAACTTAACCAAGCAAAATAGACAAAAACAAAGTCAACGTTTCCGGGCACTGCCCCTTCTTCAGGACGACACAAACAGGTAACAAATTAAACGAGTTACTTAACTCAGGGTGAGAGAGAGAGCGAGAGAGCCTGGATGTTCTGCAAGGTCACCAGACAGGAAATGGACATTTATTGGTTTGTGTCGTCCTGAAGAAGGGGTAGTGCCCGGAAAGGTTGACTTTGTTCTCGTGTATTTTTGCTTAGTTAATTTACTTTATTTTTAGGAGTGGCAACAAGCTCGGTTCATATATATATATATACTGTCATTTCCTGGTCAAAAGGGTAACATTTGTAGTCCTGTTCTCATCTTCCTGCTTATAATTTAACATTGGACGTTATTGAAAATGGAACGCAGGGTGTCCAGTTTATTTGAATATTTTATTCTTTTATTGCCAGACGATGTGCTTCCTCTTGTTGACTTTTATGGCATTATAGACAGAGCTGAATAGTTCAGTGAGGGCAGCTGTATCACTTGGTCTCAAGGTCAACATGGCTAAAAATATAAAAATAACATTTCTGTGTTCAGGAAGGGAGAGTATTTTAGCGAAAGTGAAAATTGGATGTATGGTGTTAATGTCAGGCCGGTCTTGAATACATCTAAGCATTTGGACATACACATTTCCATTAGACAAAGTGTTGATGCTACATGCAGAGACCTGGCTAGTAAAGCTAAATAAGGCAGTTTTGCGTATTATGCACAAAAGTCATGTTTCCGATTTAACCAGTGATGAGGCTAGCTCTGAAAGATGGGGTTTAGAACAAGTGGCTCAGCATTTGGGAGAAAGCTTGCTTGTTTCTTTTGAAGAAATGTCTGTCTTTGGACTTTACGCATTTTTGATAACTTAGCATGTAAAGCATAACTTATCATTAAAGCAGAACTTAGCTTATGAAGCATAACAGCATATAAGAGCGAACTTATCATTACAGCATATCATAGCACATAAAGCATAATTTATCATGAAAGCATCTTATCATATAAAAAATTTAACAGTTCTGTTCGGTTAAGTTGTCATTTGCATTCTCTGTTTGCTAAACGTTTTACAGATAGTAATAGATCACCGAACAAAGATTTCTAACATGCTTTTTAATTTAAGTACTAGGGTTAAGATAATGTAGGCTTCAAACATGAATTTGTTCTCCGATACCCATATCTTGATGGTTTGAGGAAACCACTCATTTCGCCAAAATATAACTGGTTGCCAAGTGGTTCTCGCATCTCTCTGTCGTGAAAGTGTATTGAGATTATACATTAATATGTGACACGAATTTAGATTAAGAGCGGGTTATTGTCATGAGTGTTTACCTGTCGGACATTTTGAATGTTTCTATTTCATAATGTATGCTCAATTTCCTTCAGACGTAGGCGTTGGCCTGTTTGAATAAATAATTAGTATTCTATCTTTCTTTCTCTGTGTGTGTATGTGTGTGTGTGTGTGTGTGTTTTGAGGGAGGGGGAAGAGTTCGTGGGAGCACATCTCATCATACAAAGACCCACACATAACCATACATAGTCTCAGATGCTGAGCTGCATACTTTACATAAACATAATGCACACATGAATGCACACCAACAAATTAACCTTTGATCTGGATCCTCCACGTACACCTGGGACAGCAAGAAAGTGCGCAGAGTTAAAAGACCTGGTGTGGGTTGGTGGGGGAGGGGGAGACTTTGCGTTCCCCTTTCTAAGGCACAGTGGCCACCCTAGTCCCCCACCCCCCACCTCCTGCAGGCAGGCGAACGTCCCCCACCCCAGTTCCTGCTGCGAGAAGGCGGGTGCTAGCTTTCATCATCTGCATTTCCGTCCTTGGACAGACTGGGATCCCCTCAGCTGCGGGTGGGACAGAGCGACTCCCGTTACAACAAGCTGATGCATGGCCCACTTTGGGCGGTTGATCTGAAAGGCAAATTAGACTTGTTTGTGATCTTTACAACCAGTTTCCCAAAGCTAGTTACCTACTAGGCGGGGGGGGGGAGTGGGTGGGTAAAATTGTGGGTCATGGCTGGTCCCTCCACAACGCGCGTTCTTGTCCTTCACCTTTAGTGAACTGCTTTTCTTCTCGTCTTGTCTATCTATCCGTCACTCCATTCTACACTTCTTCCCATTTTCTAAAGCTACATCTGTTATCATTGCATTCGTCGAGTTAATCTGGTTGGTGGTTTGTCGTTTTTGTTGTTGTTGTTGTTGTTGTTAATTATTTCCGTTTGTTTTTTCGATTTTGTCATGTTGGGGTTTTATTATGCATTCATATCGTATTGTAATCCTCTGTAACCGTTTCACGTGCTTCCGTGACGCGAAAGAATACACCAGAAGACACAGATTTTAACGTTTTCATAATTTCATCCTTGTCACTTTGTCATCATCATCTCCTGTTACGACATCCTACGGTGACATTTGACGCCAATGTTGCGGATCTCAGGCTAAATGTAGACTTGCTGCTCTACTTTATCTGAAGCATCGTGAAGATCAGCGTGATATTAGAGAAACATTTATACTTTTAATTGAAAACTTACACCATGGGAAAGAACCAAGGTCCTGCATATACTCCGTCGTTTCTGAAGTGATCTGCTTACGTATGTAAACACGTTGTCCCGTTTCAACCTGGGTTATTTTTCAGCTGGAATGATGGGCCTGCGGGCTAATTACTTCGTGTTCTCTGAGAGCGCTACACAAGGAATTGTAAAGTAGATCAGATTCACGCTGATTAGTAACAACGTTTGCAAAACATAATTACGATGAGAGCGCTACACAAGGAATTGTAAAGTAGATCAAATTCACGCTGATTATTAACAACGTTTGCAAAACATAATTACGATGAGAGCGCTACACAAGGAATTGTAAGGTAGATCAAATTCACGCTGATTATTAACAACGTTTGCAAAACATAATTACGATGAGAGCGCTACACAAGGAATTGTAAAGTAGATCAAATTCACGCTGATTATTAACAACGTTTGCAAAACATAATTACGATGAGAGCGCTACACAAGGAATTGTAAAGTAGATCAGATTCATGCTGATTATTAACAACGCTTGCAAAACATAATTAGGATATTGCAGCTTTAATCTATGTGCTCGATATCTAGTAACATGCTGATCGGATTATCCCAGTTGTTTTGGTAATATTGCATTTTATCAGCCAAGTATTATGCATGAAGCGATGGGTTATGTGTTTGTAAATATTTTTCTTAATACCCTTGAAAAAAAAATGACAAAGATCAAGAAATGTGTACTCAGAGGGAACTACTGAACACAAAATAAACAACTTCTCGTTACACTACGGAAAAGGAATGCATTATTTTTTCCACACCATGCCTGTCTTGCTTCAGTCACTTCTCGCACCACTCTTTTATCACACTTACCGCCACCTCAGTTAAAATTTATCACCATTTATTTTCATGACATAATCCTATATTTGCTTCAGGGCAAAATAGGTACTCCAGTCTCAGTTCTGAATAGGCTATTTGCCTAGCTTGCCCATCAAGTCCCGCGGAATTTTTATCGAGCGACTCATATTTCGGTAGAAATTCCCGTAAATAATGCAAGTGTTAACTTTTCGTTCTTCTCGTCATTAATGACTCGTTTCATTACACGACCGGCCAAACACCCATTGGAGTTGACTGGCCTCATGCGGGGCAATAAGAAAATGAGGGGAGGAGATTACAAGGGAAGGAGAAGGGTACGAAATTACCCCCCCCCCAAAAAAAAGTGCATGACGGTGCTCAAGGGGGGAGGAACGTTTGGACAGGTAAGTGATGGGCATGACACGGTGTGGTTCTCCGAGGATTAGCGTCATGACGTTAACAGTTGGAATGACTGATACTGGCTTAATTCCTGCACGGGTACATGAAGATGGGGGAATAAACAGTAAAGTGGGATAAAGTTCCCCGTCCTCTTTGAAGACTGGCGGTACTGCACACATAAGGCATCTGTCATTACTCGCTGACTGATCTACTGTTTCCTGTATGTCTAGTTTAGTGCGCAACATAATGACTACAGAATCTTTTAATTTCTTTGAGGGTGCCGAGAGACCCCTGGCTGTTTGAAGTTCCCATCCCCGTTATTCCTACACCTTCAGAGCTTTTATCCAGTACTGCATTACTATGTTTGGACTAGGCCGTATTGTCGAAGTCAAAGGTGAATTTACAGGGGGAAAGGAGGAAACAAGAGAGTGACTACCAGGAGGCAGGAGGAGAGCTTGAGACAGCAGGAAGACTGAGAAGGGGAGGGGAGGGAAAAGCAAAGGAGGGAAGAGAGAAGTAGGAAGTGAGAGAGAATGGTTGCTACTGTACAGGGTGGGTGAGAGAGGACGAAAACAAGGAAGATGGACACTTGAGAAGCGAAAGTAAAAAGTGTATGTGTATGTGTGTGTGTCTGTCTGTGTGTGCCTGTCTGTGTGTCTGTCTGTGTGTGTGTGTCTGTGTGTGTGAGGGTGTGTGCCTGTCTGTGTGTGTGTGAATGTGTGTCTGTCTGTGTGTATTTGTGTGTGTCTCTCTGTCTGTGTGTGTGAGGGTATGTGCCTCTCTGTTTGTCTGTCTTGGTGTGTCTGTGTGTGTCTGTCTGTGTGTGTGAGGATGTGTGCCTGTCTGTGTGTGTGAGTGTGTGTGAGACAGTGTATGTGTGTACGTGTGTGTCTGTGTGTGTGTGTGACAGTGTGTGCGTGTGTGTGTGTGTGTGAGAGAGAGAGAGAGAGAGAGAGTGTGTGTGTGTGTGTGTCATGTAGACAGCCGCAATGATTACCTACCAACTTTAATCGAGCTACATGTTTGTGCCCAGCTAACTGAAAGTGTAACTAAAGCACCGTTGAACTACTTCTTCGCTTTTTCGTCACTAGTCAGTTTCCTGAAAAATTGCGACAACGACAGTTCACACACACCAGGTGATATTTTAGCAACGAACAGGTGCTCGGGAGCTGACGTGGACTCAGGTGAGGTAGATCAGGTTTCCCTTTCTGCGAAACTCGCCCTGGAATCTCGGCTTCTTCTGACGTTTCAGCATAATAAAGAACACTCTCTTTTCGTTAGCCTAGGGCATAGAGGCTCAGACACGGAAGAGTGAAAAGTATACGGGCTGTCTTCGAAGTTGGGGCTTACAAGAAGCCAAGATGACAACACATGTAGCGTGACGCTAACTGACCGTTGATCTGCTCACGCGATCAGAAAACAGGCGGGAGCTTGTTTCGTCTTCTTGTGAAACATTTCAACTATCCCAGTCAATGACTATAGGGCTTTAAAACAAAGTGGATGAAGGAACCTAGATTCGTGTACATACAAAGTGTGGTAAAAATGATTTATATTTTTTGAATAGGGCCATGTTCAGCATCGAGATTGGATTAGATTTCAAATCATTCGACTGTAAAATGTCAGCGTTGTTCCAAAAGGTGTTTTTGTAAGCACTGAGTTTCCTTTCAGAACGATAACGCTCGCTAGTTCTGATTGAAACGGAAAAATACCGCAATACTAGGTTTTAACTTGTAACAGGGATGAGAGAAAGACATATTTCATTCCGTCGCATTAATTAAAAAAAAAATAACTTGACGAAAACTCACCGAAGATTGAGAGACATTTCAAAGATTTCAGTTTAATCAGTTTTTATTTGGGGGGGGGGAGATGGGGGGGAGGTATGTTATAAGCGGACGGATTTCTATAGGATAATTAAGCAACTTCATATAGGGGCCTACTTACGACAACCGCTGTGGTAAATCGTTTCACGATTTGATTTCAGATTCATTTGGAAACCCGAATGTTTCCTGATTTAAATTGAATACGAGAGTACTAATTAAAAAAATTATCCACCCGTGTCTGCATTTAACTCCGTTAATGTGCTACATAATATTTGTCTGCGTGAATATGCATTCCCGATGCTATTCAATTTCAAGTACAAGCTACTCTGTCACAGTTTTATGGGTGTCTATATAGCAAGCTTCATCTATATCGACCTATCAATGGCCCACATATTCACAGGATTACAACTACCTAATATGCAGCTTGTTTCTTTGGCTCACTTCCTGGAGTTCTTTGTCATCTTTGGTCTTTCGCGCATGCGCTATTCCTTCATTTTGGTACACTGTGTGTAGCAACACGGGGGGCAGGAGGTAAACAGAAAAGGGACCAAGGAATGCTTTTGTGTGGACATCCTTTGTCACAAAGAAATAATTAATCCCACTTAAATTCGACACCGCTGATTGTGTTTCATGCAGAACTCGGCGAAACGTAGAAAAGGAGTATCTCTCATCTCTTGACATCTTTTCGGCCAGCGCGTCAGGCAATCTAAGACTCTCAGGCTACCAGATCCCCCGGACGTGACGCACGCACGCAATGTGACGGCACGGAAAACGTGCTGCAGGAAAAAAAAGCGCTAGATGTGGACTGCATCATTTCAAACATTTTAGGGGGTGAGCAGGCTTCTACAAGCAATTAGATGAACAGAAAAAAGACAAGGGTGATGAGGAATGTTCGATCACATGCGAACAGGAGCGGGTATACGAAGAAGATAAGATCTGAAATCAAAAGCCCGCTCAAAAGCAAAGAAGAAAGAATATAAACATGTCAAAGAAAGGAAAAGAAAAGGAGATGAGAAAACAAACAGAGGACACAGAAATGAAGACAACAGAAGAAAAAGGACAGAACATAAAAAACCAGAAGCAGAAGAGGAGAAAGAAAATAGTAAAGAGAAGTAAAGAAAGGTAACAGAGAAAAGGAAAGAGAAAAGAACAGATAGAAGGATGAAGAACAATTAAGGATTTGGTAATGGTCGTCGTGGATAAGGTGGCAAACAACAGGAGCTACTTATCTTTATTGTGGCTGTGGGGTGGGGGTCGGGGATTTCTTCAATATTCTAAGACTACGTCAGGCATATTGCTGATATGTTTCAATTAAACCATGTGGACAAGGCTGTGCTAACGAATATTTGCATGTGGAAACTTTCAGATTTCTCCTGATGATTTTTCTCAACGAGGTTCTATCAAAAATACCCACCTTTTCTGCTCATAAAATGTCGTAGATAAAAAAATAAGTCTTAATTTGGATGAAATAAGTTATAATTTAGATTAAATTAAATCTCATTTGTTGGATTAAATAGTCTAAAATTATATTAAATACATCTTAATTTTTAAATTCGTTTTAAATTCTGTTGCCAATTGTTCTGTTTACTGTAACTATTTTAACTTAAGCAAACCCAGCGAGCAGAAAATTAAATGAAGAGTCGAAAGTGGGAAGAAAATGAAATAAAATGCCGAATAGAAGTGAAATATTTTAATCTTCCATTGAAAGTGTTACTGACTGGCAGTTCTTTGCACACACGCCATGCAAAGGTATTGAAAAATGTGGCCGTATACCACAATCTGCGTTTCTCATCTTGAAATAAACTGCGTTTCTCATCTTGAAATAAACTGCAATTGCTTTCTATCTACGATCAGAAACAACTACTATAATCCTATCTGTGTGAGAAGATTAAAACTGTTCCACCAGCACGGGCATTTTGGTTGTTTCTTGACAAACACACAAAAAAGTCTACTTACAACAACAACAGCGCGCGTCTTTGAATAAGTTCCGTTTACGTCTTTTAGGCGAACTGAACATCTTGGGGGTCCATCTCAACGGCTCACTAGAGAGCAAGTGACAATGTTTTTTTTACAGAAGCGCGTTTCGTGTTTGCCAAACGCTTGTTTTCGAGTGGTGCTGGGCAGGGAAGGCGAGAATTTATGTCCTTGACGATAAAGACAAATGAGGTTTGCGTCTTCAACGCAAAGAAGCTATGAAACTCTCACTCGCTTGCTCACTCACTCACTCACACTTAAGCTCGCCACAGATGAAACGGACGTGCAGACACTCGAGCAGGCAGATGCAGGGTGGGAGGCTGAGGGGAGGAGCTGCGACAAACAGAAAGTGAGGGTGGGGGGTGAAAAAAAGAAGGCAGAGGGGCAATGACGGAAGAGCGAAAGGGGAGGGCCTCGATTATGAGACAGAACCTATCCTTCCCTATTTTTTAATATGTAAAAAAGGCTTGAAATATTTTATGTGACCCAGTTTTTTTTATGTGTGCCCAGGTTACCACTGCTTGATACTGTTGAAACTCCGATACCACCGCTATCTTATTACTGCTGGAACATCTGTGCCCACATCGCTGTGGCTAGCGTGACAGTGTGCCATCTGGCGGGCGCCCGGCTTACCCTACCTGAAGACAACACCGTTTTCGCACCTGATGACTGAGTCTGATACAAGTCGCGATGCCAAAAGAAACAGCAGTCAGTGTGGTCTGTGTGTGTATCACTTTCATGGGGTCGGAAGAAAAGGTGGCGCTTGTGCTCGTGAGTGAGTGAGTGAGTGAGTGAGTGAGTGAGTGAGTGAGTGAGTGAGTGAGTGAGTGAGTGAGTGAGTGAGTGAGTGAGTGAGTGAGTGGGGGTGAGTTGGTAGGTGAGTTGGTGAGTTATCAAGTGAGTGAGTGATCGAGTGAAGGAGTGAACACGTAGTTGAAGCAGGGCCGTAGCAAAAGGTCTCGAGGGCCCAAGAAAGTGTCACGATGGAGGGGAGGGGGGGGTTCTTTAAGAGATAATTTGACAAAGAGATAGAAGACATCATTCATCTTATCTGGTGCTTTAACTTACCAATTTTACGAAACCTCCGTCCGCCTACCCCTACATAGATACTGACACACATTTTTGTGCCGATTCCTGATTCGATTTGCAAAGTGTGGTCCTCAGATAGTCCTCCCCCCTCCCAACAAAAAAAAGGGGGGGGGGTACGATTTCGTCTCCCTTGTCTCCTCTGAGAATCGGTATGTCTCGTCCATTACGGTTCTGTGTAGAGATAAAAATCCTCCAATAATCGCTGAAACAACATTCCGAGCCGCACAGGAGGACGGCTAGAAAATTGCTCTGGTAAACTGTCAACAAACAGCATCTCGCATCTCTTCACACTCTCTGCTCGGCTATCCTTTTCACCTGCCTTCGAACCTCAGTCTCCTTACCTCTTGGCCAGGAATGGATGGCATCAGCGTCTGTTCTTCCGGTCATAACGGTCGTTAGACCCATTCTCCCTGTGCATTTTACTTTTAGGACAGGCGACAAGAATGCGTTTGCAACCCAGTCCAGGTGCACCTAACCTTTCCTTCCATCTTCTCCATCACGTAACCCTTTTTTTCCCCTCCTCTCCACTACCCAGTCACCTTCCCATCCCTCCACTAAGCCCTTGACCTTCTCCATAGCACCACCCTCCCCACCCTAGCATCTTCTTTCCTTCTATTGTAGCCTCCTCCTACCGTATCCTCCTCCTATTGTTTCCCTTGTGAACCAGGCCTCACATCCAACAGCTCGCCGCTTGCGTCTTGCCCCGATGACTGCCCCGGCCATGGACGACAGGGGCCGCGCGCAGGATTGCCGAGATCAGAGCGAGGCTGGTGACGGGAAGATGATATCGTTTGCAGTCCGACAGCTTATCTTTGTTTCTCTCGATACCCGCGACTCCCCGCTTGGCCCTTTTGATGATAGATAATACTATAATAACAAGTGCCGAAGTAATGTTAGATAAGGGAGGGAAACAAGCTATTTGAAAAGCCGATGTCTCGTATTCTTCACCCGCTTCCCCAATTCACTGAAGTTTTTTTTTCCTTTTAAATCCCATTTCTCTGCTTGGTTGGCAGTAGTACCTGCTAGCGGTCTAAAATATGATCTTCGTGGATTTTTGTACTGCATAGTTTTTTTTTTATATATTATGCTTTCATCTCAAAGACTTTGAGGACAGGAAGGTCTACAACAGCGCGTTGGGTTATTTAGTTATTTTAACCTCATCGTGCCTGGTGACACATAACGCTAACACAACACTCCTCCCCATCCCTCCCTGTTCTGAGCTGCCGCCTGTGCAGTTAGTTCCCCAGCTAAGATCCGATGTTTCGTCTCCGTGCTGGTCTCCATCTTGTTTTTTACCTTCAGGAGCTCATGTCATGTCAGCGCTGGTTGTGCTGGGTGCTCAGTGGGCATTCGGCGCACGTCTTAGCCATCTCCACACCGTTTCTTTGGTGTGGGTCAGCGGTTTGCATTGTGGTGATTTCGTATAGCTTTTGTTGTTTATGGTAACCGACCGATGGATTTTCGTAAGTCTTCTCAGCCAGGGCTTATGGAATCTTGAGAGTCTAATGATGTCTTGAAGGTAATACTCCAGCATTCTGAGTCGTGACAGGGGCAGAACACTGCTCTGATAAATTCTTAGTTGGTATTTTTTGAGTAGATGGATGATTGAGTGGGTGGATGATTGTTCGAGTAGGTGGATGATTGTTTGAGTAGGTGGACGATTGCTCGAGTCAGTGGATAATTATTCGAGTGAGTGGATGACTGTTCGAGTGGGTGGATGATTGAGTAGGTGGATGATTGTTCGAGTGAGTGGATGATTGTTCGAGTGAGTGGATGATTGTTCCAGTAGGTGGATGATTGTTTGAGTAGGTGGATGATTGTTCGAGTGGGTGGATGATTGAGTGGGTGGATGATTGTTTGAGTACGTGGATGATTGTTTGAGTAGGTGGATGATTGTTTGAGTGAGTGGATGATTGTTTGAGTAGGTGGATGATTGTTTGAGTAGGTGGATGACTGGAGTCTGGCAAAGGCTGTCCCGCTTTGGCAAGGCGTTTGTTTATGATGATGTTTATGATGCGGCCTTGTTAGAAGAACTGGTTGGCATTCTCTGTTTGTTGGCTGGTTCTTTGAGGTATATTGTTAAATTGCTGGCGTTCTGTGTTGTCGTTCGTTACCTTGGTTTTAGAGGTATTAATGCTGGGGCATATGATCTTTACAAACTGCCGAAGGCAATCTTCGTTTCTATGCGTGTGCTCAGCCGCACAAAATATCAGACCAAGGTCATCTATAAAGTCAAGATTATTTAATAAGGTCAATAAAGTCCACCTGATACCCATGCGTTGCTGCATAGTTGTCATCCTCATCACCCAATCGTTGCAAAGGGTAGAAAGAAAAACGGACATGACAGGCGTTAATTGTTGTACTCCAGAGTTGGTGGCAAACCTCTCTGAGGAGTTAATCCACACTGCATTAATAGAGCATTATAATTAGAACATGTTAATTTTAATGACATTACCAATTTCCTTCAGAGACTTACTCCATGTATAGTGTCCAAAGCTTTCTCAAAGTCGACAGAGTTGATGTCCTTTACCGTTCGTTCCATCGTTCAAGGATGTTTCGCAGCACGAAGATGTGTTCCGTGGCGCCTCTTGCTCTCCTGAAACCTGCTTGTTCTATGCGCAGCACACTGTCGACAGTTGGCGTTAGTCTTCCTATGATGGCTTTGCCAAAGATCTGGATTGGTATGGGAAGAAGGGTAACGCCTCTGCTGGTGTTGTAATCAGTCAGGGAGCCTTTCTTTGGAAGCTTGATATCTTTCCTACCATCCATTCCTTCGAGATTTCCTTTGTTCCCAAACCTGAGAGAAAAGGGGGTAGAAGAGGTCAGCTGGGTATCATGATCAGTTTGAAAAGCTCAGGACCGAGTGAGTCTACCCAGAACACCTTGCTGTCTTTAAGTGTGTGGACTGTTCTGTTCTGTTCTGTGGGTGCAAATAGCTTTATAGGGAGGTGGATGCACTTTTGTGCAGGAGGGATGTCGGGTAGCAGGTCAGGATCTGGTCTGTTAAGAACGTCCCGTGGGTCTTCTCTCCACATTTTGACTTGGTCTTGTTCATTATTTTCTGAGCAGTTTGCCTACTGTTGTAAATTCACGATAGGGATGTTGTATCTTGTGCCCGAGTATTCGCAAATCTCTGTTGAGGATGCAGCAGATCTAGACAAATCTCTTTTTTTAATCCTGAGGCAGCTGATTCGTCTGCTCTTGCAAGCTTATCCATGTATCTTCTTTTTAATTTATTGCTGACTTCTTCTTGTTCAGCTCACTCTACTGAATCATTCTTTCTCACTCTGGCTGACTGATATGATTCTTCAATTTTTTGCGGGCTTGGATATTTGCCATGTTGGTGACTGAAAGCCACTCGTTGTGTTGTCTGGTTTTGACACTAAGGAGCTGCTTGGTGACTTGTGTGTAGGTGCTCTTCGTGGTGCCCAGCCTCTGCTGGATCTGATCATGGCCAAGGCTATCTTCTCGAAGAAGATGGAAACTGTTTGTTAGTTCTAAGGAGAGCTTTAGCTGTAATAGGATCTTTCAGGAAGTGTAAGTTAGAAGGGTTTTGACGGGGTCCTGAGCTTCAGGTTTACTATTGCTTGTATTGGGTGTTGATCGATGGGTGTCAGCAAAGTCCCTCCGATCACAAGGTTGCTGAGGCCACCGAAGTCAGTCAGAGTGCATTATTTTCATTTTTTGTTTGTTTCCCATCCGTCTGTTCCCATTGGATGCTATCCCAAATCTCCCACGACAATCAGGACTTCATGTGAAGATGTCTTCTTAACTTCTGTTAGGAGGAGGCTGTAGAAATCTTTCTCTTCAGGCCCATCGTCGTTGGTGGGCGCATAACACCGAATCGCCGTCAACTTGCAATTCTTAACAGTCTTTCGTTCACTGGAGCCCAGTCTGTTAGGGTGTCCTTGACTCCTTTCTACTCCAACTGAATGGTAGTGCTTCTGCCAAAAATCGGGTTAGTCTCCCCTGAAGATGTTGTATAGATTCCAAAATTTGTCCATCTGCATTCACTGATGCCAAGTATATCTCTTTGGTTCCGTGCCCCCCCCCCACCCCCCGAGGCTGCAGTTCTTCATTTCCTGTGTGTCTTGTATCGTTCTTGCTGTATCAAACATGGTTCTCGCATTCCATGTCCCGATGATGAGTTTGGTTTTTGTGTCCAAGAGGTTTGTTCTCACGCTGCTGGTTCCGGTGTGGCTCTGACCAGCACCAGTCACAATGGAAGACTCCCACCTCAAGCTTCTTCTACAGCGTGAGCTTTCTGAATATCATATGCACGTTTCTCTAACAATTTCCGTTTTTGAAAGGGACTGGGTTGTTAGCCCTGCACCAAAACCCAGAGTCTGGAGGACAGAGTGACTGGTCTTTGTCTCGTTCCAGACCTTTGTCCTGTCTGATTTGGGAGGCCCTGCCAGCAAACTAAGTTCCTGGCGGCAAAAGCTCTATGGGTTATTGGAACACACAAACCACCCTACCACAAAAGGCTGCAAGTCACGCCAAAGTGGAAAAATACTTTGGGGTTCGCCGTCATTTATGTAGTGTGAACAGACACATTCACACAAATTTTAACACAGAGAGAGAGAGAGAAAAAGAAATGCCCGCGCATTCATACTCAGTTAATCCACCCACAAGCCGCTGTGCGACGCCAGGATGAAAAAAAGATCAATTGTTTCTTACATAGCCAGGTATGTATCAGTTCCCGCATGGCATAATGTCTGGCGTCACTTGACACCAAACTCTTGTAACAAAGAAGTATAGACACGGTGTCAACTGGCGAAAATCTCTCTTTTGAATCAATTTCTGGCGAGGAGTATTCCTTTTTTAATTTCTGACATTTATCGGCAGTAAGCCCATCCGCTTATTTGTTCTCTCCTGATGTTATCGCTAGTAGCGGTATTCTCTTGCCGCAAGGGCCCGTCCCCGCGCGTGTGTGTGTGCGCTCACACACACGCACTGTGTGTACAAAAGAGGAAAATATGTAAAAGGGAGAATGTCCCTTCACTGGTAGTAGATTAGAAGGGATAAATCATCTTAGTCCCAGTACATTTATTAGACAACAGGACAGCTGGAGTTAAGAACGCCTCCTCACCCAGCATCTGTTAAATTTCGCTTCCTCCTTCCCTAAACACTCCCCTGTCGTCCAATAATCCGCTGTTAGTCATACTATACGTTAGGTTTTGCTTGATTTAGAGTAGTGTATCAAGCGTCAGGTAAAAGCTTTTCAGACTAAAAGCATCTGAAGGATGTACATATAAGCACTGCGTGTGGATATCAGTGTGTGTGTGTGTGTGTGGGGGGGTGGTGGTGGATGGGTGCGTGCGTGCGTGCGTGCGTGCGTGCGTGCGTGCGTGCGTGCGTGCGTGCGTGCGTGCGTGCGTGCGTGAGAGGGTGCAAGGGTGCAAGGGGTGGCTGGAAAGTTTGCCCCTCCTGTGACATTTTGGTCTTCAGAAACGAGAACTAGATAAAACCACTCCTGTATGTAACACTTCTAGACCACCGTCTCTTCCTTACATGCACCGTACTCATCCAATCGTGAACACGCCAAACTAGATAGTGTGCGTCCCAAACTTTATTTGTTGAACATACACCGTTGCAGGTGGTGGCTGGCTTACCATCCAACCTATTCCATAGTCTAGCGGCTATTATAGGACCTCTTCCCCATCTCTACTGTCTACCCTATTGGTGACACAGACTGAAGCCTGCTCTTCTGCTACTCTAACCCTTGCCTGGCCGCTGAAGGCAGTGGCTTCTTCCAGAGTAAAGCTCCGTTGTACAGCTGCAGCGGAGGCGCGCGTAGAAGATGACCCTGTGGCTCATCCTCCCACTGTGCCCCTCCGTCTTCTGCCTGCTAACTCCTGCCTTGGGCCTTCGTGGTCAAAACTTTCTAAGTCCCATATCCAAGCACGCAATAGCCCTATGGGCTGGGCGTAAGCCCGAGCAAGCTTCTTCCGTCCGTATCCTTCTCTCTTTAATTGTTGTCTGATCTGAATCTCCAACACTCTGCTCTCTCAAATCCCCATTTTTATTTCTCCTACTCCAGCGCCCTCTACATCACATGGTCTATTCTTGTAAACAGCATCACGAGTTTCCAAGGCCAGCGACCGGACATTACTAATGCATTCGTGATCAGTTGTCGCCATGCTGTCCCTGACTCTTGGACCTGGGAGGTGGGTTGACTACCCCCTTCCCCAGTACGTATTGTTCTCTGGGAGAACACGAAATTTACTTCCTTGAACTGAGCAAACTACCCTCTGGTTTAAACTGCGTGAACAATGCTATTTTTACACGCCAGGTCTCAATTTCGTTACACTGTGCAATTAAAGAAGATAATAGCAAACCGGTTCTGTGCAGCTGCTCGGTGTCAGAGAAGACAATAGTAAGAATCTTACCTGTTATCTCCCACTCTATCATTCGTATCCGTGACCACGTTATCGTCCCCTTACCTGCTTCAATATCTATCAAATTGGAAGACCGTTGGAATGTACTGTTCAGACAACGTGCCACCAGATGATTACAGCTGCAAACGACATACACTGATCGCCGCCTGCACACTGTATGTCATGACGAGTGTGTTTGTTTGTGTGAGAACAGTTAGATGACGAGTTCGACGGCTCACGAGAGAAGAAAAGGAGGCGGAAGTCAGACAAACCAAAAGAACAAGGGTTAGACAACTGTTGTAAAACAGGCAGAAGTGCACTGACGTTGAGGGGATTATTTGAAAAGTAATTATACACAGTTGGAAAGAAATGTTTAAGTTATGATAATATATGGCCGTTTCTGTGTAGGTGGAAGCAAATTTATTCAGCCTACGCGACTGCACACTCACAAGCAGTGAGTGACAGACAGGCAAAATAATTCACAAAGAGTAGGAGAAATGTAGAGTGTAACATGGAAGAAATCAAAGAGAAAAAATTATTCTTTATTTTAGAAGGTATTTTTTATATCCGGTCCTCGCCGACTGATGGTAAATAAGCGCTAAGGAAAACTTGGATGGGAATGGGATAAAACCGTATATTGTAGGATTACCAAAACGTTGGGGGGGGGAGGGGAGCTGGCAGAGAGAGGGGATGCGAGTGGGGTGGTGGTGGTGGAGACCGATATCATAATCAAGCCTGCACAAGTGTCAGTTACAACACACACACACACACACAGAGCGGAGGGGATGAGGAAAAGGGAAAAAAAGCAAGAAATCTCAGAAAACTGCTATAATTCCTCATATTTGGTTACAGCCGCTTTAGCAAAGCTTTCTGAAGTGCACGCGAGTGTCGCATTGCTAAGTTTTTTTTTATATAAATACAATGGAGTCAAAGACGTGGAAATATCTCGGACCACCCTAGACATAGTAAAACGCGTCTATTGTGAACGGCTGTATGACTAGACAAGCAAAACCCTAGCGCTTAACAAAATACAAGGCTTACTTTCACGTCAAATGCCAGTTAGCTGGGCTTTCAGTCTTTCAGAAGCCAAGCAGTGGAAAACCAACACATTTCTAACACTGGTTATCTCTCCCGGCTCACGTTGACGTCCTTCAGTTTCCGATACAATAGCATCGGTTTCATAAATTACCTGTATCTTATGCCTACGTCAAGAATATCCTATTTGGTCACTTGCACCCTTTAACATCTGTCTACGTGCCGCTGGGAGAAGAATTAAATATGGCTAATGTCGTTATTTATTCTGCTTGCTGCTGTTATACCGTTCGCTGTCGAGGGAGTGGGTGTAATTTGATCATGTTCGACAATGGCTTAAGGCGCGCCTCCCTTTTCCTTTGCCAGCAGCGAGACGAACTATACAGTTGCGTCAAATCCTCGTTAATAACATATAATACCCGGTAATTTTAGAGGTATCACAAAGACATGACAGTCATTACAAATGGAGCCGAGTGGCGTGTGTATGTTTAAAGGTAAATGCAATGGCCAGTGAAACTGATATGGTGCCCTTTTTCTTGAAGCGTTGGACAAGAAACAGTTACGGACGCACGCATGCACCCATTACACACCAGCGCGTCTCATCCTCTTTATCGTTCTCTCTCGCGGTTCTCTCTCTCTCTCTCTTCTTGCACAAGCACGCCAGCACGCCCCACACGCACCTCATCTCATTTCATCTGTCCCGTAGCCGTGGCCGTTGGGGCACCACTGAGGACTTGGCAACCAGCATCTTCCAATTTTGTCTGTCTTCTGTCATTCTCTGGGGGTCAGGGAAGGTCAGGCCCGTCCACTCTTGGATGTTGCACCACACGCCCGCAACCCGCACTCCCGAACACATACAGGTTTCACTTAAACATTCTTAACCTGTCGCAGGTATGCAAGCAGCTCAACCTTCAGAAACTCAAACATATGCCGATGGACGTATATAGCCACAAACGGTACAGCATGCACGCACTTTCTATGAGAGAGTACCGCTTATTTTAGTGAAATTCAAGACCAGTCGCACATTAAGCATGTACTTATCCATCCATCCATCCATCCATCCATCCGTTTAAATATATATATATATATCAATCACATTATTTAAGCTGCTGTTAAACCTGAAAAGAAACACGTGACTGTCGCTTGGAACACAAAATGAGATGACAACAAAGGAACTAGGCCAAGCTAAAACTCAGAAAACGATCTTTTTTGTTGTCCTGGTGAAGGGGTAATGCCCCGGAACGCTGGCTCTGTTTTCATCAATTCTAGCTTGGCCTAGCTGTCATAACTGCCCAGAACGCTCAGTGTGCCTCACAGCGGCCCATTTCAACAATCACGATCATGCTGAAACTGGGATGTGTGACATTTTCTGCCCTTCTAGTTCACTCTAGGTGTGATGTAATGTTGTGGCTTACGAAAATTTAGGACGCTCACGTCGTTGACTTTCCGCGCATGCGTGTCACATAAACTCGTCCTCTGGTATCGAGACACTCTCCTCTGTCCAAGACAGAAAAGAACGCTGGAAAGTAGACAAGGCGAAGTCCTAAATCTTTGTCTCCGTCCCTCCCTCCTTCCGTGTGGGGAAGATATATGGTATTGTACTTTCCAAAAAGCAATCTTAGAAGAGAACTGTCTCTTCCTTGCCCCATTCTCTCGTTTGTCTTGCCTTTTATCCGTCACCCCCCCCCCCGTCCCTCCTCCGTTGGCCTCTCCCCATTCCCACCTTCTCTCACTCTTTACCACGTTTTATCCCTCTCTCTCCCTCTGTTGCTGTCTCGCGCACTCATGAGCGCACAAACATGTATTTTAATGCACGCGCATACGTCCGAACACATGGTCTACTCGCAACAGAACGAGACATGAAAAAACCCAAAGGCGTGGACAGGGGCACGGAGAGAGAAGACAGTAAAGAAAATATATGACTTTTTTTTTACCTTGTTCTTTCCGGATTCTGTTTCCTTCTTGTCCTGTATCTCGGACCGAAGCTTTTTCAAACCTCCTTCAAAGGAGGGCTCTTGTTTTATTTTTCGAAGCGGAAGCTTAGTGTCTTTCAGCAACGGTGTGATTATCTGGGAGGTTTTCCTCTCCCTGTAGTGTCTCAACGCCCAGAGTTCAAATTCGATACCAGACAATTGGTGTAGCTTCGTTGCTCAAGCTGCAATTAAAATCTTTGTATAGACACAAAGCTGTGACCTAGTTTTGTTTCGGTACCTCCAGAATATCTTTGTCAGCGAGGACGTGCAACTCTTTGCTAATTTTCTGTTTGTTTTGTTGTGCTCAGGAGAACCTGTAGACAGCAGCTACTGGCCGTATTACCGTGTCTTTGTGTCGGGATGAAATGGAAAGCTAAAATATGGCAGTATGATTACAATATTTCTTACTATGGTGGTCGTCACACTAGTAAGAAATATTTATTGACTTAAAAAATTCTTGATTTCACTCCTGATCCGGACTGTATCGACCTTCTGAGGTGATAAATGCACCCAGTACCAGATCTAGTCTCATACTGACTATCCATACGGAAACCAGTGGGATTTGCTGTTGTTGCTGTTGTTGTTATTTTTGGAACAGCTATATCTTAAAACAATGCGTATACAAAGTAGGACCTACAGCAAGGGCGATATCAACCGTTTAAAATAAGTGTCGATTCTCAGAATTGTTTCATTATATGTTTTAGCCACCAGGGAAGTTTGTGCGTCATTTCGATTAAGGGGGAGGTAAGGACTAGGGTGGGGGGGGGTGGGGGTGGGTGGGAGGAAGTGAGACTAGAAGAAGCCACGGGACAGGGTTTGTGGAAGAAGTGGAACCATTCCGAGGGATTTATGGATGTAACTAGACTGCATGCACACGTATGTGCGCAATATTGTGTTTATCGTGCCATCTTAGTCCTGTGATCCAGAAGGTCGTAGAGGTAGGTGGGGGG
>SMGT01003168.1:114075-157341 GCA_004794575.1 Lanistes nyassanus
TATCATATACTTCATAGAAACGAGAACATTCAGGTGGGGCATAGGCACATACAAACAGAACCTCAGAGTGAAAGTCAAAAATACTTTTATCAAAGCATATGATGAGTGCCAGGAAACTGCCTATGATCCTTACTGCTACTTGGCGAAAAAGAAAAAAAAAATTCAAACATCAAACTAGGGTTACACACAGTTAAGGGAACGATTGAACATAGATTTTCTGGACAAAAATTATCTCATGTCCTCATCCATATAACGATGTCTACGAAGGATTACCCACGCACATGGACTGCCACTTGGGCGTTAAGATAGGAGAAAACAAACAGACCACGAGGGGTAAAAACTGTCAACTTCCGGCAAGCTGCCTTACGTCAGAACAACGGTGCGGTGACGTGCAGGCGCTTGACGTTCACACAAATCAACGGCAAGAGCAGCAGCGTCGCTGACCGCATCTGGTGCAACTAGGTTAGAGAAACAAAAACTGTACACGTCAGAAGAGATGCATCAAAAGACCGTCATGCTTCCAAAAAAAATTATCACCTTCTCTTTGATATGCATGCGTCTCAAGGACATGAGAAGCCTTACTCCCAATGCTACTATCTCAAACACACGCACTCTCACATAAACACAGACACCCATGCAGATTCGCCATAAACAAATTACGTCCCTTGTTTATACACATAGAGAATAGGCAACAATCTCTTCTCCGCCTCGTATTCTCCTTCTTGAACAGCCGCGTTTGGGAGAACATACATTCAGCGTTAACCCATGATAAACAAACGTTTCCTCTCTTCACTAATTCACACTTTCGTGAAGTTTTCGAGGATGCAGCCAGACGACGCCAAACACAACACTTGCAAAGTCCATAAGCCTACATCGACTTTGACACGCCATGCGGATTAGGTGAATTAGCCCAGATACGCGGTTACAGAGATGTACAGCTACCTTAGTGACAGTCTTTGAGTTTCCGGGTGGAGGGAGGTAAGGAGGGATTTGCGTTTTCTCACACTCGATGATGCATGCATCTTCTCCTAGGAAATGTCGTCTGCATCTGCTGAAGCGACGTACGTAGCCAAGAAACACTAATGGGGCGGGCGGCACGTGTTTTCTGTACTGCGCCGCTTCATCAACTTTCACGATAAGGAAACAGCCGGTTAAAATGTGTACGGTTTTTGCAAGACTACAAAAAAGCTCACAAGCCAAGACAATGATCTAGGACACACATCGTGAACTTAACAAATATCGTAAATGCGCCTCAGTGTGTGCTGATATGAGCTTGCTTGTTGTTTTGATATATCAGTTTCATAATCAAATTTACAGCGAATGATTTCAACTGGTCAGTTTTCATCTTCTTTGGGTATATTATTTGTTTTAACAATCATCTTTAGTGCTTACTGTTCTAGGGCATTAATAAGAATAGTTTGCATGCCACGTTTGAAACACTTTGGCAAAGAAACCAGAAAAGGCAGTGTTACCGTGTTGTCAGAGATGAGTTGTTTAGTCTTCACTGTATGTTTTTGTATTTTCACCATGTTTACGGCTTGTTTCCCCATAAGCAGCATCCTGTGACACTAAACAACGTCATTTGATGAGTCATCTTTTGGTATCGCGTAAGGGGGACAAACAGTTAATTTCGTAGCAGGAAACCAATCAATCTAAACTAACCCTCTTAATAAATCTGCAAGGCAAGGGCGCACATCTTTTGTCTCGGCTTTAGCAGCAAATAAAGTTGGTCTCACACCATTGGAAAAGGCTAGGTCCAATTAAAACGTAAAGGTAAATAATTCATCTATAACCGTCTGCAATTGAGATTTTGCACTGGAGAGATTTTCTCCCAAAGTATCTTCTCAGCGAGACTGAAGCAACACGGCTTCCGATGAAGTTTAATCTCTTCCCACTATCAAATTCTGCCGTTTTGTGGCAGACGATTGAATTGTTCTTTTTTCGGATGTTTTCATTCCACTTTGCAGCACCGTGCGACTCCGCCCTAACTCGTCTGCCGCTAGTTTGCTGGTCGTGACGGAAGAAAATGCTCAATCATATACAGCTTGGGCTTTGCCACATAACGGAAGCGGAATGTGTGACGGCCTGACAAATTACTTATGCACGCTTTAAAATAGCAAAGTGGCTTTAGGGCCAGAACTGGTTGCCCCCCTCTGGTTCTGGGCGACGGCGACTGTTGCAAATGAGAAGCGCGGTAGCGGGCAGCCGGGGACAGTGTTTTTCGGAAGTTGAGGCACTGCAAGGGATGTCATACGACAGCGGACCAGTCACGAGCAAAGCAATGCGTCTGAGAAATTCCTTGACATCCCTTGCAGCGCCACAACAGAGTTGTCGGGCTTGTTGCTGATGTTGGCGCGGAGGTCTGCTGTCGTGTGACATTCTTTGTCAGCGTTCAAACCACTCTGCCATCCGGTTTTCCTTCGGCACATGGTCTCAGCTAAGTCGGAGCGACAAATATTTTTCAACTCCAGGATGGTTTTAGAGAGTATGTGCGCACCCCCCCCCCCCAATGTTAGCTACTAACTGTAAGTTCCTCAGGCAGTGAGTGTAACACAGTTTTTCGATGATTTAGCGACTTGTTACTTCGAGGACATCACAAACACCAGCTGTTTCGCTTCCCTTCAACCCGTTCCACCTACCCCTGTATAAACGCACCGGTCGTATTTAAGTTCCGATACAGGAACTTAGTACTAACTGGCTGCTATGTAAAACAGTAACAATCGCCTTTTCCAGTTCAGTCCAAACCTACGCTTTTTATGTGACAGGCATTTTAAAAGTATTTTCGCCACCCTTTTCTCTGGGACTCGGCTCAGGATATCATGATATTATATATAAATATTAGCCGATATAGTTAATATATTACACATATATATAATATTACATATTCTATTATTACAGGGCAGGGGTGGCCAACAGGCGGCCCTCGAGCCTTTCCCGTGTGGCCCGCGAAAAGTCTCTAGAAATCAAATATTTCCTACTTCAGTACAGATTTGACCAAATTAAAAATGCCAGAATTAAGGTCTAAAATTGAATTGAAATAGATTAGAACTCTAATCTTTCCCAGAGTTGGGCTGAATATTTACAAGGGATGGGCACCAAGCTTTGGTTTGTCGCAAGTCTTCAAGATTCCAAATGACGAATGACAAGTCACGCACTGTGGAAAAGTGAGTTTCGCAAATACATCGGTCTGTCGCAGTTTGCCGCAAAAGTCTCTGTGTCAAAACCAGCTCCCTGTGTCGGAAAATAATGTGACCGACAGATTCAAACATCGCACTAATTAGGCTGAGCATCAATTATTCGACAGCGTGTGCGCCACCACACTTCTTCCATTTCACCAAAGTGCGAATGGGTACCGGACCCGCGAGTCGGGAAGGTAAGGCAGCGAGGGAAAGAAGATGGGCATCTCCCTCACGATGCTGGCCCGCAGAAAACCGGGATTTTATACACCCCCATGACCTCAAACAGGTCGCCGGACCACCTTTTAGAATATAATTAGGACGATTTTAGCATATCGAAACAGAACTAGTTGAGTAGCTGAGACAGTCCTGTTTGTGGAAATGGCCTAACGAGTAGCGGATGAAGGCAAACATGCCATTTACCATCCTTCGTAAAAATCTACCTGATCGAAGTGGGCCCCTTCCCCTGTACAGTACTGTCAAATACGGTGGTAGGATCACGAGACGGCCTATCATCTTTGCAGGCGTTATGCAAGGCGTCAGCCATTAGAAAACAGGACGCATTCCTACTTTGCTGCCATGCGTGTGTCGCTGTTATTCATATTCCAATTTCCTCCCGAAATACTTACATAACTGGCATGCCTTTGCAGGTGTCGTCCGGTGCATGGGGACGGCATCTTGCGCATCTTTTGATCTTTCAATGAAGAATGTATGACCAGGTGAAAGCCGAACAAGATAACGATGTGCGTTCACTTGACTTTTCTAGTTACTGTCCATTACGGTCATATATACAAAGATGGGGTAAGCCTAGGGTTGGAGTGGAGAAGGAATGCAGCGACTTTTTTTTTTTTTTAAGTCTTTGGAGTTTTGTGGCAGAGATCGCAGTTCTCCTGCACCTACCCACCAACTGCCCAAAACGGCGGCATTTATGCAAAAAGGACATGCGTGATTGTCATGCAAAAATGTCAAAATTCGGCATTTCATCTTTGGGGTAAACCCACATGTTTCGGGCAATGTGACACAGAGAATGAAACACACATTTCAGTTCTTTCACCTCTTCTCTCGCCCAGCTTGCCCTCCTGCTGTTCCTGCCCTCTTCTCCCTCCCACCCCAATTCCCCTCTCAGAAGTGTGCAACACGTTAACGGCAGCGACACCTAGACACACCTGAGATTTAACGGTCCAAAGGAGGTCCACCCTTTACAGATGCAGCTTTAACGGTTGTATAAACGGCGCAGAAGCAAATACATCAGCTTGTGCACTTGCCCAAAGAGGAAAGGCACCTTTTGGGACAGTGAGTTATTATAAACCCTAAGTACAGGGAGACGAGATGTGTCGCTGCTGGGGAAGGGGGTGGTCGAACGCGGGCCTCCAAACCTGAAGGCCCGGCCACAAGTTGCTTCGATACCCCCTGTGCTGCAAGAAACTTCCCCCAGTTCACCCAGTTGCGAATAGGTACCTGATCCTCATAGTTAGCTCGTGTTCTAATCTACCGAAACATCGGCTAACTACCCCGATGTTTGGACATGACGAAGTGAAAAAATTAGGATTCTTGAAGTGTCTGAGCGGGGTTCAGTGCTTCGCTGGTTTTGCTGTGTGAAGTCCGAAGTTACGGTTCCGATGTGTCTGCAGCGCGTTCTGATTGGCTGAAGATCGGTAGCTCTTTGGTGCGGAAGTGCGGAACCCACAGCAATATAACTCGCTTGCGTTTACGTCGTCTTGACCTCTTCTGCATATTCGAATGCAACAGGTGCCGAAATCGACTTTGCTAAATAGATGCGCACTTCGCTCTCTCAACTACTACAGTAGATTAGAACACGGCCTTCGGAGTAGATTAGAACACGGCCTTCGGGAAGGTAAGGCAGCGAGGGAGACGAGATGGGCCCACAGAAAAGTGGGGGGGGGGGGGTCTCATCACCCTACTCCCTTGCGACCTAAAAAGGTCACGCGACATACCACTATTGTGTGTGCTCAGATTCGAAGACCCGTTTGGGGTTTTTTTTCGCAAAATTCTTTGTCCTTTCACGCCTGGTGTATTAAAAATGTACTGGTAAATACAGAATTTCAAAATCATGTGGTCTTCGGAAATAGAAGAATTGCAGAAGGGAATGTTTATCAGACCAAGTGAATATCAGGAAGTCTAGAGAGGAGAACCAGAGAGAACGTGCTAAGATATAGTGAGACGATATACTAGATTAACAGCGTGGCAAGTGGACAGTGGACAGTGGACGAGGAGGTGGCTGAAGTTTAGCCTGGGCCAGGCTGCATGAACGTTCGCAACTCCTCACCGCAGGTAAAGCTGGATGCAGAATGTACAGCATAAACAGGTCTTGCGACCGTTCTTATGACCGGAAGGGCAGATACAATAGCTCCTGCAACCCAGTCTAAATACCACAGAATCTCCGAGGTGACTATGTGTTCGCGCATATTCCACGTCTCGCCAGTTAGCTCAAGTCGTCGCTCTGCCACACGACTGTCGTGGGATGAATGATGAGGTCCCGCAGTCCTGGTGTGATGGCACTGCCTGCCTCCTCCCACCTCCACCTGCCCTCTCCCTCCCCCCTCCACCTCTGCCTGCCTCCTCCCCACGATTTGCAAAAAGATTCCTTGGCCGCGACAGGACGCCAGTATATATGATGACCTGCTGTAGCGGTAACACAAACGCCTCCTAGAGAAGAAACCCAGGGGGTTGCGCGCTACGTGTCTGTTCCCCACGCTCCTGGCAACTTTCAAAGGCTCGTGGGACAATGAGGCAAACATCTTCATGCTTAACGCCTCTGGTTTTCCCGTGGAACAAAGTTGAACACAACTGCCCAACATTGTTGGATCATCTTACTGCTTGACGTCTCGTGTGCAGTTCGCCACGCCTGCACGAAAGAGTCAGTTTTATGTACACCGACGCCAGGCGACTTGTATAATGAGCCTGTTCATTGTCAGCAAAGACTCAAGTAGTTAAATCTATAAAGTCAGTCTACCATGAAACAATTTGTTAAAAAAATTTTCTCTCCAGCTTGCCTTGAAGGGCTTTATACACTCGTCAGCTGTGGAACGCTGATTCGATACACAAGGTGTTGGCGCCTATACTAAAAACCATTTAATACGAGAATACACATTTCGATGTCTTCTGAGCATTTAATAATGAATATCTGCAGTGAACGGTAACAAACACATCTGGAATAAATTTGATCAATTTTTTTTAATCAGTTATGCAGGATTGAATGGTAAATGTTCTTTAACTTTTTTTTTGTATAGAAACCCAGTGGAAAAGGTTTCGCTTCAAAATGCAAAGATTTGTCTTTGGTTTTTGTTCTCACTTTTTTTTTGGGGGGGGGGTGATTTTTATGTTTTTTAAAGAAGCATATATTATCGTTCAGAACAAGCATAACCTAACAGGTTCTGTCTCTTAAGGGTTGCTGTTCTGTACTCCTATTTTTTGTACATTACTTTTGAAAACGGACACGGCGGTCTGGAACGTAAGATTTATGGTTATACTCATCAAAGAAGCAAACAACAACAAAAAAACTGAAAAGAATGCAAGTCTTTCACTGTTTACTGTGGATCATGAGTGGATATGTAAAGCCATCCAGATCACTCCCTGGGACTGTGCCCCCACGGAACACAACCTTACAAGTTTGTGCATCTATTCTACCGACTACTGAGGACTTTCGCTCAGACCGCTAGCTGGTGCTACTGGGACTTAATGGTGCCCACGTCACAGCCACATTTCTTCAGTGCGCGCTTTGTAGCATCCTGGAAAGCGTTGCTGAAAAACAAAATCACTGTTTAGCAAAGCGTTGTTTTAACGGACTCCTCGTATTTCAATAGCAAATCGTGGCACAGAGGCAAAATAAAACTAGTTTATGTTTAAACTGTACAAGGATTTCGTTAGACTAATATTGAGGACAGCTCAACTAAGGCAAAGAAAAAGAAAAACACCGTTCAGATTTAAAAATAAAATGCATTGCGATGCTAATGGCGATTGCTGGAGGTTTAAGCTGGTGTTACTCTAAAAGTACAGTTTGGCAAACATTCTCCATCGCTAGACACAAGTTCACGCACCCATGCAGTCGCCTATGTGTACAGACGTTTCCATCTCTAACTTATATATCGATCTATCCATCCATCCGACAGTCTTGTCTGTCTGTCTGTCTGTTCTCTCCATTCAATAAACAGTCATACATACATATATACAAAAGTACCTACGTACCTAAAATTATAGTAGAGATTCTCTAGGTTGTTAAAGAGGTAGTTGTCGAATTTCTGCAGGAGTTCTTTTGACTCGGGGTCCAGGGTCTTCAACGGGTGCTGTGCGGAGGGTTTGCCACCACGTGGAGGGGGACTGTTGGGCTCAGCCCCCTCCCCGGTCACGGGACTGGCGCTCTCCGGGGCCGGGCGGTAGTCCTCGCTCGCTACCCCCACAATGGCCACCATCATGGCGGCAAAGATCAGTCCAGTCATCATTCCGCCTGTTCCAAACGTCACGGACTTTGTGTTAAATTCGCACACGTTTATCTGCTTGATACGCTACCGAGCTTCCAATCACATGACGATTGGCGTAAACATAACACGAATATCGATAAACGTAACATTCAACAGGAAAGACACAAATGTGACAGAAAGGAGAAAGGAAACAGAAGAAACGATGAGCTGCAGACGAAAAGGAAGAAAGGAAAAAATGACTTTTCACGTGATTAGTTTTTGTCAGTTTTTTCCTGTAGAAGGCATTCTATTTAATACATTCTATTTAATACATTCATTCTGTTTAATACATTCTATTTAATACATACATTCTATTTAAGTTCGCACATTCTTGTACTGAATTGACATTTTCGAAATCAAAAGGAATATAAAAGTTAAATGCTTGTATAAATATGACATGATATTTAGTCACTTTGTAATGGTCTGTGTGTATGGAAATCTTATCAATAAGAATGATGAAGGGAGCGACTGGCATATTAGAATGTATTGACATTAAAAGGTTTTTCATTTTTAACATTCCATGTTGATATGACCCTTTGCTGTGTATTACTGTAAGCTCTGAGGCTATGAAAATAAACCGTAAATGATTTGAAACTTAAAGTGTTTCTACTGTGCACCAATCGCGTTTTGAGTCTGGAAATTTAAAAATAAAAACGGAGACAAATCAGAGCTTCTGTTCATGTAATAATACGTCCTGTAAAATCCAATAAAGTTCTGAACAGGTAGATTTAAAAATTTTACATAATTATAAACATAGATAATTTACAGGAATCTATGTTAAAAATAATCGCCTGTTACGAAGTTTTTGTCATACATTACAGGTCATATAAATTATATTTAAGCTTCATCGGAGTATTCCCGTAAAAAAAAACTCAGAGAGAGAGAGAGAGAACAGAAAAAAGGTTTAAATACTCTAGATTGTCAGACCAACCTTAATTCTGTTATCCAGATGAACTGCGGCACGATATCTTCGGATCTGGCGAATGAAGTGAAGTTTCAAAAAAGACGGTTTAAAACATGGAAAAGCCTCAGCATGGGTGAGAAGGAACGAATTTCATTAGATGTTCTTTATTGCGCCCGTTGGACTTTGCATTGCAAGGCAGTGGCGAACCACTTGGATTATGTGAGGTCGGCGATCTAATGGCGGTATCACACAGGTCGACAAAAGTTGATGGAAAACAGTGGTGACATCTCACCTAAAAGTCTTCAAGAGAAAGTGCATTTGGTTAAAGCTAAATTTAGCCGTCTTCACTGATTCAGTTTTGCCACACTTTCGTTGAAAGAATCAGTTGGCGAAAGCTCTCGACTGAAGTTGAGAGAAATCTTCGTTGCACATCGTGTTGAATCTCTGTCTCGCAACACTGTTTTTTTTCGACGTATGCTAGTCAAACCGTGTGACAAAGGCATCAGAGGTAATAAAGTATGTTTGAGATTCCTGCTGGATCATTGTTGCTGCGTGTCATGTGGTTGCTGTAGAGATGCGGGCAATTTACAATTCCGTTTGATGTCCTGTTTTACATTTGCCCACTTTCCCTGTGTCCACTGTTCAGGTCCTGACGGCTTTCTTCCCCAGTAAATAATTTTCGTGTTTCTCTATAGCATACTTTAGATCCAAAATCGCAAAATACTTAATCAGGTATCACATGCTGTTGTTGCATATAATTATTCAAAGTGAAAATTTAATGTGTATAACATCCTTCCTCTAGCTCTGTGGCTGACCTGTAAATTTTGATTCCGTTCGTTCTGATGATCTCTCCACTATCTTCGCGCGTTCAGTCTCCACTTTCGTGTAATAAAAACCCCCTAACTTCACGATACATTTCAGAAGACCAGTAGATCAGTGAGTTGGAAAGTTTCTTTCGTTTTCGTCATAACAATCCTTTAGACCTTTAATGGTCTCCATTCCCCTTTTATCCTGACCTGTGATTAGATTTTTGCTTACCGTGATCTGTAATCTCCAAAATCTGCTTACTTCGAATCACATGTGCCTTCTGAAACTGGTGTGATCTGTGAAAATGTGAAACGGCAAAGTGTAGTACTGTAGTCCGAGACAGTACCCTTCTCCTTTGGGACCATCGTCTTTGGCAATTCTCTCGAATATTTCAAGCACGCTGGTGGGCGCGCATACGCCCATATACGTCTTCATGGACCCACACAAACACATACAACAACATACAAACTCTCTCTCTCACACACACACACCCACGCGCGCACACGCACACGCACGGTGACACAAACGCACATGTTCGCACCCATGCGACAGGCAGACGTCAATGATTAAGATACAAGGGACATAGTAGAATTTGGTTGTCAAAGTGTTCAAGGGACATAACTATAGTTTTCTACAATCAGCTAAAGATTAAATAGGATCTATGGCTTATAACTAATAATAAAAATAGGCAGAAAGCAGAATAATTTATGTTTACTTTGTATTGATTAACAAATTCGTCTTATTTAAAGAAAATTTTAATCAAGAACAAATGAGGCCAGAGCGCTATAAATCGTCAAACGACAACCCCAGCAAAGTACTGGCAGCGCTAGACACAACCGTATGCTGACGTATGCAATCAAGGGAGCCTACCGTACCCAAACACGCAGCAAAGAGAGAGTCGAAAGTAAGGAACGTGGCAGATCTGAACAAAGAAATTTTTGTCAATTTATTTTTTTATATTTTATTTAGACCTACTCTATATTGAACTACGGCATAATCGTTTTCTTCAATAGCTTTCTTTAGAACTCCTAGCAATCGGCGATTTTAAAGCGATTAACCTACCAAAGTACTGGCAGCGCTAGACACAACCGTATGCTTGTGCTGCCAGTACTTTGTTGGGGTTGTCATTTGACGATTTATAGCGCTCTGTCCTCATTTGTTCTTTATTGAATAACCTACCGATTAGCTGGATTAACAAAACTTACCGACAAGGCACTGAAAAGTTACAGCTGAGCCATTCGCGTGTATCACCTTTCTACGCGCGATGATACAGTTTTTTTTTTTAATTTAAGGGCTAGTGACCCACTGGTGTTCTGTCTAGATTGTCGTATGAACAATTATGTTCCCTCCTACACTGCCCAGGCCACATGAGCACTCATGCAGACAATAGAGCCATTGTGCCGCGTGTAGTCACAAGCCCTTTCCCCGACCAAATCCGGTCGTTTATGTTGTTAGAAGATTGGTAGACCACTGTCTACATATAATTTGATTTCCGATTTGTATCGTGGCCCTTGCCTGAAAAAGCGTAACTGTCGCGTTTAACATGGCTCGGCGTCCTTGCCGGGCGCATGGTCAATGGTATATGAACGCAGATTCATTACCCCGCTCAGCAAAGCCCCCTCCCGCCCAGTATAGTGCAAAATCATCGCCAGGTTGGAACCCTTTCGTTACAAATCAACACAAGGGACGGATTACTTTGGCTAGCTCAACAAGGGTAGTTTGAGTTACTCTGTCGGCCACAAAAGTCGACGTGCAAGGGCAGCACCATTTCGATTATCCATACATTTGCCCATCTGCCCCCTCCCCACGAGCAAACGCGCGTGCTCGCACCCACACAACAAACAGGTACACGCCCATGATACAAGGGACATAACTAGTGGAAGTGGCTGTCTTAAAGCAAGTGTTCAAAGGATATAACTATAGTTTCTACCATTCACCTAAAGAGTAGCTAATTAAGCAAATACCAAAGGCAGAATTTAGAAATTTTATGTTTACTAATCCGATATAACAACTTGGTTTTTGTTAAAGAAATAATTTTTTTATAAAACACAATTCCAATTTTTGTCTTATACTATATATATATTTCGTGTCGTGCCAACAGTAAATATAGGACTCTCGTATGTACTAGTTCTCACTATGCCTTTCAAATAAATGCTCCGCTTTCGCTCACAACATACTAGTATTAAGTCTTGGTGTTAACAATAACAGCTTGCAGACAGTCGAATAATTGTAAATATCGTATTTGCCTTGTACATGATCAACGTTTATTATTGCTGCAGTTTCCATAGAAAGTGTTTGTATCACAAGTTACTGAGGGGGGAGGAGGAGGGCGGAGGGGATCTGCACTTTTAAAATAAGTTGTCTTCTAGCTCGTCTCCCCCCCCCCCAACATCACACTCATTTCAGATTTATTTTCCACATCTGCCACTTTTTTTTAATTATTTGCACTTGCATAAAGAAAGGGTATGAAGCTCATGACCTGCACGGTTCTCTTTTCATTGATCGTAAAAACGGATGCGTTCCCTACCTTTGCTTCACGCCTCTCCTTACTCGAAACAACCTGCATCGCTATCCACTTTAACAATAATCACATGATAATTAATAAAGATCAAATCTGTTTCTTTCTTTCGGCCCTCTCTTTGCTACGTGTTTAGGTACGGTAAGCTCCCTTTGGGCACAGGCGTCTGCATACGGCTATGTGTGAGCGCTGCCAGTATCTTTGTTGGAGTTATCTTTCAATAATCACATGGTGAAACACGTAACGGTAGGCTATGGAAAAGGTTTGTTGCACGACCCATATATCTGGCAGCAGAAATTTTAAGTTAAAAGTCAACAAATACCGTAAAATATAAATTAAGATTTTCATGAAAAAAAAGCTCGATTGAAAAATAGTCTGCTCTCTTCAAGGTGAGTATGTTGTCCACACTTGTCTAGTACTATCTCGATATTTTGAACTTCAGTGTAAACAGCGTGAAACACTACATGTGAACACAAGGAGGACACAAGAACCTCAGATTGTATTAATATCGAGCTATCGCTACTAATTGTGGTTGATACAAACACTTCTGTGGGTGGCTATCAGTCCTCTCTTTCTCTCTCACACACACTACACACACTTTGCATTGCAAGGCAGTGGCGACTAACTTGGATTATGAGAGGTCGGCAATCTAATGGCAGTATCACACAGGTCGACAAAAGTTGATGGAAAACAGTGGTAATATCTCACCTAAAAGTCTTCAAGAGAAAGCTTATTTCGTTAAAGAGGACTCAGTTTTGCCACGAACCAAGATAGAAGGGACATAACTAGTGGAAGTAGTTGTCCTAAAGGAAGTGTTCAAGGGATATAACTTAAGTTTCTACCGTTCAGCTAAAGATTAAATGGCATCTATGGCTGGTGGCTAATTAAGCAAATATCAAAATTAGAAATAGAATCTTTTAGGTTACGAGCCATTTGATAAGACCCAGACTCCTGTTTTTGGATCCGATGATTCGTCTTGAATCGATGAGCTGATAATATTGACACTAAGCAACCTTCTCGTACAATGGGATTTCTTCTTTACACGAGTAAACATATATTCTGACCATTACAGAAGCACGCTCTTCTCAGTTACAATTAACACCATGTTTAAGCATAATACTTTAGGCAACAATCAGGAAACTTGTAAAATTAAACCGCGCAAAGTCTTTTTCTTTTCCCATAGCTCCCCAGTGATCACCGTCACAATTTCTCAACCCAACTATGTGAGAGAAGCTGTAAGCTGTTGTTTGGGATCGAGTGGCTCTGCGCCTGTACTGCGAATTACGTAGGTGTATCGATATCGCATCGTTCATTTCCTCTCCGAAGTGCACATACATCGATACCTCTCGACTAAACTATGTTGCGCTTTCGTTCCACATTCCACCAGTTAATGCTGCTGTCTCGGAAAAACACACAGATGGACTCTGCCCCGTTGCCCAGAAGTCGACTAAATCTGTGAGGCTATGCGTCCCAAAACACGACATTCACCTGAGCATCCAGCTTCCACTTGACTGATGTAACACAGCATTCCCGTACGGGCTTGCTGCCTAGGGAACGATTTAGCGTTGTCAAGGAGGCAGTAAAAGAAACGGGACACGTAAGGGGTGGGGCAGAAAGGACAGGCTCTTTTGGCGATTATCAGAATTGGGTATCTGTCTTCGCGCTAGCCACGGGGGACAGGGTCATTACAGCGATGGTATCGGTGTTAACAGCGGGTAGAGCGGGACCCCGAATTGCGACGACCGTGCAAAGAAAGAGGCACCGAAAAAATAGCTTGCGTGCGTGCGTGTGCAAGCGAACGATCGGCCAAGCGGGAAGAGGAGTAGGTAGGTATTTGGGCTTAACGCCGTGCCAGCCACTAAGGCTATATCACGGCGGGGGGAAGAGGAGTAGGGGTGGCGAAAAAGTGAGGGACAGATAAAGTCACCGCGGGACAAGCGAGCTATCAAGCATTCCAGCTGGGAAAGTCAGAATAAGCAGGTAGGAAATACCCACTACTTTCTTGTCGTCTCTCGTCTCTTTATGACCACACGGCGAACGGGTGCACGCCTCCCGTAATGATACCTGGAGGACTGAATTGGATACTTTTTTCAGAGCAGGGCGTGTAGCAGGAAAACGCGCAAGTTGTCACAAAAGTTCCGAAACATTAAAGTCTGGCTTATCTGCATACCTTGGTTTATGAGTGATGCTTGATCGTTTAACGCCGTGTCATCAACGAAATAATTGTGCATTTTTAGAAAAGGAAAGCCGTATCATATCGGCTAAATGCATTTTGAAAAATTTTTTCTCCTTTGTCATAACGATCCTTCCTAAAGTTTTCTCCATTATCCTGTCTGTATCTGTTATTCTGTGTCTTTCTGTCAGTGTAGCTTCTACTAAGTTTAGGGTAGCTGTTTGGAACTATAATCTAAAAGGTGTCACATGGGAGTTTACTTTCACACCTAACGCGTCGTCCTTGTGCTCGCTCCACGAGGCCGATGTTAAGAGGACGACGTGCGTAGGTGGAAAGGTAATTACTGTATTACGGTTTTTATGTAGGCCTAACTATCTCACACCACACCCTGGCCCGAGCCCCCATCCACCTACAATTTCCCCACAATCACAGACTCACTAATACAGTGAAAGGACATAAAAAAGAGAAAATTCCTTACAGATAGCGAGTATTTACTGAATGAAATATCTAGGCTCATTCGAGGGATGGTTCCCGGCTTTCTTGCTGGTTCAGCTAACAACATACAATTCCTGTCACCATCTGCCCTTCTAAACACAAGATCAAGGTACAGGTACCCGATTCAACTGCACGCACACTATGAGCACGTGTAGAAAACACAACACTCGTCACCTGGTTGTTTGCACAGTCCCCACGTTACAGTCTGCACTGAAGGGGCGCCCCTCTCTGTCGTCCTAAACTTTGACGTGTCAGAAGGTCCTCCTGCCTGCTCCTGGGTAACAGCAGACGCGCGTTGTCGAGCTCTCCTCCGTGTCCTTTGCCACTGGACACAACGCTTACTGAAGGATTGTAAGCATTCTTGCTGACCTCACACGGTCACCTCACTGTGGCCCACTTCTCGGTCGACCTCTGAACTCGCTCCACTAAAGTTCAGTTACACCCACTCAAGACCGGATCTCTGCTTCTACTTCAGACTGTTGTCTTTCTACTGTTCCTTGACTTCCTCCTTTACGTTTGCGGTTTCTTCTTTGCCCAGTCAGCGTGGGATGGCTTCACAGCAGAGGACGCAGGTCCAAGTCATATACCAGTCTTGGGGGCCACGGTAGCCCTAAAGAGTACCTTGCGCTTACGGCAACTGGTTTTGCTCAAGACACGTACAAGTCCAGTAGAAGGGGACACTTGGTTTTGCAACAATACTTAACACCATCAGCCTCCAGCAGACACTACAAAAGCAGTTCCGCTGCAAAACGTCTCTCAGCTGATTCAGCAGAAGATAACTTGATCTAAAACCAGTCCTTTTATTCTCACCGTTCATACATACATTGGTGCATTCACACCCATGTGGTCACGATATACACCAACCAATCAGGACAAAGACAGCAGTAGCCATGTCTCCAATACAGGTGTCGAGAGTGGACCTGGCCCACCCCTGCCCGTGGGCAGTTCACCTCTTTGAACCGATGGTTGACACTACAATCCTTAAAGCCGTCTTTATTGTGACGCAATTCCTCCCTCCCTAAACCCTGTGTCTGGCCGGCACATGACAGCTGTGTGATGACCGTTATCCAGCCCCAGCTGTGCCTGAGAGCTATCGGGTTTTAGTGACACCTCGTCTCGCCCTAGGTAAAGGCATCACCGGCGATGCTCAGCATCCCGGGCTGGAGGTGGATCAGCACGTCCGCCGAACCAGGTCCAGAAACCATGCCTGCGCTGGCCATCATGGCGCGATGAGAATGAGATGGGGATGGTCGACCTCCACCTTAATCACCATGCGGGGAAGGAGGGGCAAGGGAGGAAAGGTGTACACCTCTAGTCCCACCCACTGGGAAAGACAGAGACAGAACATGCGCGTGGTCAGGCTGCAGACTGCGCCGCTGTGGGCAGTGCGCATGCGCATAGGAGTCCTCAGAAGGGATGGGTAATTGTTTCTTTTTGTTTGAAGGTGCGGTTAGGGTTCGCTAAATGGAAATGTAGCACTTAGAGTCGGGTAAGTATGACAACATTGAACCGCTTTTTCTATTTAATGTTCACAATTTTCTGTATTAGTTCTTCGTGGATTATCGAGTTGTGAAATAGACTAACGTGCAACCTCAGGAATCTCCATTTTTAAATTTATGCAGAGGCACAAAATACACGATTTAAACTTCAGCATGGTTAAGTCGAAAATCTTTAGTTCAAGAAAACAACACGTGCACCGGTGAAAGTCAGAAGTAGTACGAAGTGAATATACTATCAGGCAAAGAATGCAAACAAAAACACTAAAAGGCTCAAAAGCAGCACAGCACATATATCGAGAACATGTCTCCAAGGGGAAGGGATGTCAAGGTCGAACGTATGCTTCTGTTTCGTGTTGTCTTCCGTGGTTCCAGATCTTTCTGCGCCCTGATCTCGGCTGCTCAAGCTCTGTGTATCACCTGAAACAGTCAGAATTACGCCCCTTCAGTAGCTCTCTCACTCTCTCTCTCTCTCTCACACAGAAATGTACAGTTATGCTCGCGAATTTTTCGTGCCGCACGACATCCTTAATGGCACCTCAGCTTCCTGTAAGGGTGCTAGCGCTAAGGTACAAGGGGAAGATTTGGCCCCCTGATCCCTGAAGGCATAACTCTGGCAAGAGCAGTCCTTCACAACCTGCAGTGTGCTTAACCCCGTACTGGTTCGACAACCATGTTGAAACAAGAACTTGAAACCCATCTGGAAGCACAAAGCTGACGTCATACCCTGTCTTTTCTGGATTTCTTGTTCGATGACGTAGCTGACGTCCGCATAACGCAGCCGGAAGTCTCGCTTTGGTTGACCTCCCTTGGCCAGCGTCCACCATGTTAGCCCCTGTAGCTGAAACACGTGACATGACGACATGTACACATCAGCAAGTTTTAGTTAAATGGAAATGGCAATGACAGTCACTGACAAGGACGCTGAAGACGAAGATTAGGATGCAGTGGCCAAGACGGTGACAACAACTACAACGTCTACGACCACCAAGTGGGTGGGAGGTGGCGGTGGTGGTGGTGGTGGGGGGTCCCCTTATGCTGTTGATTCCCGTACCTGTTCACGTGGCTGCGCGTACGTGGTGAAGCTGACCAGAAGCGCCACAATGGCGGTCACTGAAAGAACGATGACGGAAAAGTAAGTGAAGTTTACTCTGGCCACGACGGCAGGTCGCGTGTCCTCTTCGCTGCATCCCGAAGCAGGGTACAGGAAATCTAGAATCAGCCTCGTCACCCCGGTGGCCTGCCCAGCCAGCACACCCCAGAAGGCCCCCTGAACAACACAGACGCCCTTCACAGCATGACATCACACCCGAACATAGCCACCCGTAAAATATGACGCCAGATACCCTTAACAATGCCAAGACTGTAAAGCTTCGGAACACTTCGTTACATCCTATCGCATGCTGTCTTTAACAACATGAAGCAACGAAACAAAGGCTCTCCAGACGGTTTGGAAAGACATTCAAGCAAATGGGGCTTCAGCGTGATATCGACGTAACGTGCAGAGACCGTTATCTACATTGCATTGGCGAACACTCCAAGATATCCTTAAGAATATGACATTACAATAGACCAAGAGACACTTTTATTAAAATGGTGTCCCACCTACGCAAAAGTACCATTAGCAAAACATTATGGTAAAACAAAACTTTCGATGTAAAACTTTTGCAGCCTTGAGGCCTGTAAGAACTGGACAGGTATACTGTAGGTTTCAGTCGAACCTGACCTGATACACGTGTACGCATAGCCAGGCTCCCCGTACAGTTGTCCGGACTTAAGAAAGGTCCGTTTAACAAGATATGAAGTCAAATTAAGGGCTTCTCCTCAGGTACTGACGGACGCACACGCATTCATGCACACGCGCGCTCGCACACACACACACGTGCACACACATGTACACACATATACACACCCACACGCCCGCGCACGCACGCACGTGCACAAACACACACACACACACACAAGTACCCTTTCATTGAGTCGAGGAACAAATATGGCCAAAAGGAAGATGGAGCAAATAGGAGGGGCGATGTATCCTGTTACGGCTTGTATGTACATAAAGAGCTGACCCTCGTGGAAGCTGACGATGAGCGGGATCCAAGCCACGCTGATGATCACCAGGGCCACCACAAACAGCCTGGAGGACGCACAACACGACAGTCAGACGCGCTGATAGATCCACGCATGAAGCACGCAGACTCTACGACGCACACTTTAAAAATGCAAACATCGGCACGAACAATTGCGCGCAAAATGCAGTAGTTACAAGAAGACGTCCAGGTCACCAATCCCGAAAATTCTAGCATGCCAGGAAGAGTTCTTGTAGTATCGGTACAACAGCTGTCCACATACTCCGCCTCCTGTAAAGCCCCAAACGTTTTGGTTTGTTTGGCCTACTCGTTTGTTTGTATACTGATGTCTTTTGTTCTGAAAACTGCAAATATTGTGTGTCACTCCCCCTTCCTGCCACACATACACACACACTTACATGAAATGCATGTCATATCTTTTCACCGCTTTTTGCCCTTGAATCTCTCGTCTGTCTTCTTACAGAAACAAAATTCAGAGTCCAATTAGGATCGAGATTTCTTATTGTGCTGAATTTTTGTCTGAAGGAAATCATTAAGAGACGTGTGTAAAGAACACACGATCTCTTAATTTACCTGCCAACTAGAAGCAGCTGTTTCTCGCTTGCAGTGGGTCTGATTTTTCGCCACATGTCCATGGTGAAGACCGTGGCGGCGGAGTTAAAGACAGACGTTAACGACGACATAAGAGCAGCCACCATGACCGCCATCAGCAGCCCGCGCACGCCTAAACGGATGAACGGGGAAAAAATATACTGGCTCTTGCAAAGGAGGGACGGAACGCACACACACACACACACAGAGGAAGTGGTGCACAGACAGAACAGGAAGTAACGCACATACAAGATCATAGAACTGTGCACATACCAGGGCAGAAAATGGTGCACAAATAGTACAAGAACAGGCAATGACGTAATCTCAAGAACAGAAAGTGGTTGACACCTGAAAAAGCACAAAGTGGTTCGCAGACAAAAACAAGAAGCGGAGAACATATCAGGGCAGGAAGTGGTGCACAAAAGCACAAACTGGCGCGTGCAAAACAAAGGGGTCTGCGTGCAGGATGGTTATAAGGCATGTCGCTGTACAGAAAAGAGGCTAAGCTCATAATTAGAAAATCAGGCAAAAGAGGTTAGAATCATAAAAAAAAACATTTCGTGAGATCGGCAGACGGGTCTACAGGTGGACAGACGGACGCACTGACGAGAAGGGAGACCGAAAAATCAGCGAGTATGCTGATCCAGACGTTACCTGCAGGCGCCATTTTCAGGATGAGAAGTGGGTAGGCAACGTTGGAACAGCCAGAAGGGTTGCCGCACACACTCCTGCAAATATCCGGATCCACACAGGCCACCTCCTCTGCGACAGTTTATCATCACTTTCAATCTTCCTTTGTCTCTGTTTATGACAAGATGCGCATGCGTCCTATTCTTTGTTTGTTTGTTTTTTTTTTCTTTGAACTTAATGACTTATTGGCTGAATAGCAAAGTTTTGTCCATGAGAAACCTAAATATATCCTTTCGAAGACAGCGAGACAAAAAGACCTATAGATGGACAGGTGGACGGGCGGATGAAGAGACAGAAAGACAGGCAGACAATAGTACAAAGAACCCCACTAATATCGGCAATACTAAAATCACAAATACACAGTTGCAAAACAGGTGGCGTATACAGCAAAGGCAAACAAAGATATAAAGGGCATCGGTCGCTTTCAACATTTCATGCTTGCAGCTTGGGTCGCTACCACAGGAGTCTTTAATTAAGCTGTCAGTCTCTATCTGCAATTATTGTTTCCTCCGTAAAGCCATCATTTTTATCGTTGTTATTTTTCTTTTATCAAGCCCGAATCTGCTGGCTGAAGGCTCTGGGTGGTGGTGGTTATCTAGAGGGACAGTGCTTCCACCTCGCGGTGATTTCGCACTATGGGGGATGGGGTCCTATTACTTAACTATGCACTGAAAGAACCACCAGACTGATGGCTGCAGTAAGATGGCCAGTGCGGGAAAATGGCCGAATGGAGTTTGCACGGAGTTTGCACAAAGTTTAACTCCAGGAAATAACCCTTTGCCACACCAGGATTCGAACCAGCAACCTTCCATCTGCTAGTCCGCAGCTCTACCAACTGAGCTAACCAGGCCCCCGATGAAGGCTCTTTCATTTAACGTGGTGTTTGAAGCCCAACAATAAACGCGCTTACCAGGAAATAGAACTCGACTGATCATTCCCGGTATGATGATGAGAAACAAAGGGGTGACTTTCAGCAATCCCGCCAGGAGGGTGGCAGCTTTAGCGTGCGCCATGTTTTTGGCGGCCAGCGCCCTCTGGACGATGACCTGAAAAGTCAGTTGTTAACTGATCCTCACTTTTCAACAAACTGCACATGGTAAAATTTGCTGACAAGATTTTTTTCTTTTCCTCCATTTCTTTACTTTTTCTCTTTTCCCTCCATTTGACCATGCTTGATAAATACACCACTGGCTTTAACTGTCCACAATATATGCGGATACATAACCATACCCATTTAATGTTTATAAACATACTTGTTTATATGTATAGACAGACAGACCATTAAGAGATTAATTTTTTTAAAAGTCTTTCATGAACAGCGTAATGCTATTAATTTGGAGTCTGTTTGGTAAAACGTGGAAAAGTCTAGTCTGTACTGTAGTTAATGTTTTCCTTCGACAAAAACCTGAAATAGTCTGTTCTACTTTCCTGTTTTCTTTCACTCGGCTGTTTGGAACCCAATTTCATTTCATTTTTACATCGAAAAAACAAACAAATAAACAAACAACACAAAATCTCCAAACAAATTAAAAAAGAGTTACATGAAAATTTTAACGACTGTGAGGGTTCATCTACCTGGTCTGAGCACCAGTACCAAAGCGATGCCAGCGTAGCTCTCGCCAGCACACCTGGCCATGGCAGGTCAGAGTTCACAGGGTCGCGAAAGAGGTGAAACGCATCTGTGCGTGGCGTGCCGCACGTGCTGTTTGTGGCAGTAGCGTTTACACCTAACGGGGCAACTGCTTCCATGTACTTGTAGTGCAGGGCTTCCAAACCTCCCACCTTAGTGTAGGCTGGACGGAATAAGGCACACTAGTAGTTGAAATATTATCGGTCAAAACCTTTTCGTATCATAATTCTACAAAGCCTTGCAGTATGGTCTTATGCACCGGTCTCACAAATTGTTCATGATTCGAATAAAGAAAACTGGATTGCTCGTTTCTATATCCACGATTAGTCACTCAAACAAGCAGGATATTACAGTGTTTCTTTAGGCGTCAAGAAAAGATGATGACCAAAAAAATGTGCTACTGTCGCGGAAACTGGCTACTATATATATATATATAGGCCAGGTCATTTAAACGAGTGCAACTCACCCATGGAGGCAAGGAACACAGCTCCGAGAAGCATTATTACCGTTTGAAATGTATCAGTAAATACGACAGCGGCCAAGCCACCTGCAAAAAAAGGGAAACTAGTGTGGCCATCTATTGGTCATGTTACTGTGTTAAACTTTGTGTTCTGTCATCATATCATCCTAAGTAACCAACAGAATTTGTTATAGTTATATATGTATACATAATGCTGAATATGAGATCACAATGATTTACCTGCTCCTCCTGTTCGGTAAAATATAAAGAGGTGTATGTCCTCCGTGTTTCTATGCACTTAACGGTACATGCATGACATTGTATGTAGGGTGAAATAATTATGTATCCAGTAATATACAGTACTAAGTGCTGATGTTCAGTAGAGTTCCTTGAATAATTTAACTTGTACGCACGGCTTAGTAAAGAAATGTGTTGTAATATGGCCGGTTGCTGTGAAAAAAGGGGAGAAAGTATAACAACAAAAAGTACTTGTTTAGGATAATAAAACCGAGTTGACTAGATATGTGTGTATACTTAAAGGGCTGCTGTTCTGAAACACATTTCAGAGGACGGTGTTTGGCTATAAAGTGTCTGTAATCTGATCGACGCACGGTTTCGTCGACTGCAGCACATACCGGCAAGCGTGTACACTGCGGTGACGATCAGCAATGGCGTCATGGACACGTACAGGTTCCAGCCTGTGGCCTGCTGTATGAAAATGCCGCCAGCATACACGTCAACCTGAGAATAAAACCAAGCATTCTGCACTGCTGCCACAGACGAAGGTCTACGACGAAATCAACACAAACGTCCACAAGCGTGAGCTGAAACATTGACGTAACCTCTCGATCCATCAAAAGGGACAGACAAAAAGCAAACAAAAACATACGCTTCAGAATTGAATTGCTTAATAAATACATTACTTACGAATAAACTATTCGTTGTCCAACATTTGACTGCCGACATTATGATTTAGTAATAGTGCGTCGTTTTCAGTCGGCCGATCAGACTTGTCCGCCGATCAGACTGGTCTCGGATGGAGGATGGGAGGCAGGGTGAGCAGGACGGACGGACAGACGAACGAACGAAGTAACAAACGAACCAACAAACGAACGATCAAACAAGCCACAAAAAAAACTACATAAACGCTCCAGCTGAGAAATGCAAGATGTGACTTACTGAAACTTTCGTCAGTACGTAAAGTGCAAGGGCCACGGAACTAAGGTATATCCTCATTCGGAAACCTCCAAACCTGCGACCTAGATACTCAGGAATAGTGAATACCTGAAAGACAAGCGAGCAACCACACACACACACACGCACGCACGAGCGCGCGCGCATACACACAAGCGCGAGTACACATAGCACAATGAACACTTTTTTTTTCGTCTGTGTAGATCATTACCATTATATGCAATCTGATTTGAGATTAAACAGGCATATGAAAATAAAGCGTGGGAAATATTTATTGTTAGTAAATATATATTACAAAATTAGTTTAAACCATTTTAATGCACGGCTGAAAGAAAAATAAAATCGTCACCGCTTCTTTGTTGAGTTTTGTTAAATTATTATTATTCGCTGGATTGTTTGGCAAAAGGCGAAAACCTAGGGGATTTGTAAATGTTCAAACTGCTGTTACCTGTGCCGTCAAATAAATAGGCAGAAAAACCCATCCTAGCAGCAGGAGGAGGAGGACTGCCTGCAGACAGACAAAGACATCGTCAAGAAAACAAACTGGAGATAGACGGTCAGACAGACAGCGGTTTCTTCTTGGCCTATGCATCAGACCGACTGACAAGATGATCGAGAGAAGGATGTTAATTAATTCCTGGAGAAGAAGACAGACAGTTTAGGTGCCCAGATGAAAGCAAGCGGGCGGAAAGTTGTCCTGGCTGACTCACCCCAAGTTCAAAGGAAGCCACGGCTATTCCAGATGCAGCCCCGCTTCCCGCTAGTCCGACAAAATGTTCGCTGCCTATGTTACTGGCGAAAAGGGAAGCTCCTATCTGATAAACACACGCGCACACATCACGAAAGAACGAAGGAATTAACGAACCAACTAACGAACAATCAAACAAACAAGCGAAAAAATGCATATCAAATATTATCATACAGGCATATAGAATACAGCCACACATATGTACATGGTGCAAGGATGGAGGGAAAAAACACTGTACCAGCAAACGAGTTTTAGTCTAGAACAGGACATGTCATATATGGTGACACAACTGTATCGTTCTGGGTAGCCTTTAATGTGTTCAGACATAGATTTGTTAAGCTTGTCTTCCACTCAAACAGATTAAAAGAAAGGTCATCACAAACTGTTGGAGATAAAGTGGACAGGAGAAAGAGTCAGAGTGTGCGCCTTTTCGAAATCGTGTCCAGCCGTTTAAGAAACGGGTCAATATAACAGTAGCAAGAACGATGACGATGACAAAAGATGAAATGAGGAAACGCAAGTGCTTACTGGGATCCAGTGCATTGTTCTCCCGGCCAGAAAATAGCCTTGAGCGCTCTCTCTGTTTTTCCGGCACATGGACTGTAGGTAGAATCAAAAAGTGCGGTTTTCATTCTTACTGGAGGCACTCAATCTTTCATTGGGTCTGCATTAAGGGAAGTAACTATGATTTAAAAAGTGTTGCTCTGTAATAGTTAGCTCCCATGACAATCGCTCCCACCATCTTTTCACTAAAGCCACAACTGCAATAACAATTCCATTCATTTAAATGACGGAACTTTTTTTTCTTACTTTTATCAAATGTTAGTTTCCTAACATCAAAGATAACTTGGCAAAGGGTCTTAGACAGGAAGTCAACGTTAAAGGCATGGCCCCTTCTTCAGGACAACAAATAAAATGATCACTTACTGACTTAGCCGACAGAGATGCTGGTCATCCACGGTCGATGGACACGAACGAACGACTTTACTTCAACTTTCTGTCCATCGATAGTGAATGACCAGCGTCTCTGTCAGTTAAGGGACCATTTGTTGTTATTTTTTATATGCTTGTGTCGTCCCGAAGAAGTCTCGCGTGGCCAAGATTTTTGTTGTTGTTGTTGTTACTTTACCCCAAGCCACAGTCACCTGTTTCTTTTCTCTTCAAAATGTTAGTTTTTTTTAAAAAATGATCTTCCACTACGAAGCATTCCACTACTTTTCCATTTCATTTATATGATTATAACATACCTATATAGACTGTATACAGATCTTAAAAATAATTTTTTTCTCTCTTTACGAACAGTAAGGTTCTGATATTCATCCCAATGCTGTTAGACGAAGAGAAAACTTGTCTATCTGTCTGACCGGCTATCCTAGTTTGTTTTCTTGATGATGTCGTGATAATATCACTGTACTACATCAATGGGAACATAAGCACTTGCAGCAAATCTTGATGATCTCTTAAAGCACACTCTTAGATAATTTTATCAACAGGTGCACCAATAGCTTATCTGATAGTGCAAGCCCTACTAATGCATACCACCAATACAAAAACATAGAAAATAAAACCCAAACAAAAAACCTCACGAACTTGCCAAAGCATACAGATACCACAAAACCCACCAATACTTACCATCACACCTACGAGAATCACAAAAGCAAAATAAATTCCAATGACAGTATAGTCAGTCCAGCTGTTCAGTCCATACTCCATCGCAATTTTGTGTTTCCTTTTTGGTGTGGATGGATTTAAAAGTTGACAGTTAATTGTAACACATTACAATCACTGAACACTGGATGGGTGCTTTGAGTAGACTAAACCTCTTTCCAACATACAGTCTAGATCAGATAAACCAAAGTTTATAGATAAAAATGAATGCAGGCTATGAACCCTTTATCCCAACCGTAGCAGAATGTCAATCATAGTGACATGGGTTACAGACGTAGTGATAACATAAGCATTTACTCTCATTCAAATGCTTATCAAGTGTGTTGGTGTTTATAACACTAACTTATAGAGCTGCAATAAAAAAAGTTTGGTTTTTTTTTTTTTTTGCTTTTTCTCAGCATGAGATAATAGAGTATTCAACATAGAATTTTTAAAAACCTTTTTTTTAAAAATGTTTACTGAAAATCTCCCTACTGTGTTTTGCTGTCTCACTTGACAAGATCCAATAACAAAACTACTTCAAGCTAATGAAAGAATTAAAAATTTAAATTAAGGCAATAGAGACATTAAATCTAAATTAACTGAAGTTAAATTTGATCCTGAATCAATGAAGGAAAGTATGGCTTTAAGCTTTAAGAGAAAGCAAACCTGTCAGCTTGGTTGGTCACAATTTCAACTTCCCATGGCTGGACTGCATGGCATTCATACCTCCTCTCCACAAAAAAAAAAAAAAAGTGTACAAAAGAAACAGCAGTAATATTTTGATGCTAGAAACGCAAGTTCAAATGTCATGCAACCCAGTCAAGGTTACCAGGCTATTTCACACTTGCTCATTGCATCACTGCATTAGTCAAACATGACTAAAAAAAAAAAAAGGTGGAATTGTCTTTATTATGCACATGTATAAGCATCTGCACAACACATTCTTGCTCATTCCAGTACTGAATGTATGCCCACAGGAGAAAGTTCATAACCCCACACATTTTTTTTTAACATCCAAACACGAACTTTTGCTGGGTGATTTTTTTTTCAAAGTTCAAGGCATTTAAAAATGCTCAGATAAAGGGGTTTTTTCTTAAACCTGTATGTAAAATGGGGACAAATGTACATGAATATCAAAGGATGAAAAAGTTTTATTTCCAAGAGAAATGAAAAATAAGCCAGTAGCTCAATGTCCATGTGTAGCTGCATGAGAGAGAGAGAGTGAGAGAGAGAGAAGAAATCTAGGGTGACGAATTTTTTTTAAAAAATCCAGACAACTGGATTGAAAATGCCACAAGGTAAAAACTTTACGAGCCAAAATTTTGACAACTGTTAAAAATTCATTTGTCATATGATTCTGCCTTCAGTGATCTTTATGGTATCTCCTGAGCAGACAATTATAATTACATCACAAAAAGGTATATGTATATATATCTAAAATACTCATATTTGTGTCATGTACCGGCCAACAATCATAAAAGAATCATCGTTAATGTTAACATTAGAATCTGAAGTGGTCCCAAATTATAATCACCTCCTTTCTTTCCCTTCAACAAGCAGAATTTATTTTAAATGCTGGAATGTTTTTGCGGATCTGAAAACATCTGTTTACACTCGCTTGTGTAACTTCTCCACGCAATAAGTAAAACAATAAACTCCTAATTTAAACACAAACAACTAGTCACACTCAAAAGAAGCGAGATTTACAAAAGACTAATTTCCCAAGCAAAAAAGCTTCTGCCAAAGAGAATCACCACAATTTTAACAATAAAGCTGACAAGAGCAAGTAGGTTTTACGAAAAGAAAAAACACCCCACAACATTTCTTTTCAAATGCAGATTTTACAAAAAAACAAACACCACAACACACACGTTTTTTACTGGATTTCAAAATGCCTCATATATTTTTAGCGAAGATTCATTGAGGATAAGCTCCCATGGTCACAGAATTCCACAACTAATTAGCACAATATATGCAGTCTTCACTATAAAAGGGCCTTCCATCCTCAACAGAGATTCAAATGATTAAATCTCAAGCACTTGGTTACAGCATCACACGAAAAAAAGCACAACAAAAGCATTGTGCATTGAAATGCAGATGATTTACCTGTTTTCACTGAAAAATACCATGTGGCTACAAAAAATTGACAGTTTCAGAATTCTGAGTGTCCTCAGCCAATTGTGCAGAATGCTGTCATTCAAGAAAAGAAGGTAAATGTATTCTGTTTTGATATAAATCCTAATGGCAACCATTCAGCCAACCAAGAACGGTAGAAAAATTAAATAAAGCTATCTGTGATACCCAAACACAAAAGGGACTAGAAAACAGGATGCACACTTGCCAACACACACACACACACACAAGCATGTTTCTGAAGGCAAATTTTTAGAAGCATTAATTTTATGCTTCATCCGATTCCCTCTGCTTAGGGCAAATGCCACATTTCCAGCATGCACAGCAAAATCAGTCAATTAACCATCAGTTCGCTGATGTTATTAGCAGCACATGTCCAATAACTGATTCGCAAAATATATAGTACCATCGTCACAAGATGTCATTCTAAAGTGAAGACAGAGAGGGAAGTTCACAGGCTAGGGACAGAGGACAGGAGAGACAACAGGGAGAAAGACAAAATTTCATGAAAGAAAAACTAAACAAAGAAATAAATCTTGATTCTTCTGGAAGGTCATTAAATTGTTACACCTAAAGTTAAGATCAGTAGGTAAGCCAAGTCATATATTCTCATTAAGCTTGGACAACCCCATTTGTTAGGTTGACTTCTGCAGGTTCCTCAGGTGTATCAGGCGGAAATCGCAGCAGAAGATGCTGGTTGCCATCCTCACTGCTGATTCCTCCACCTGCACAAGGTGACCAGAGAAGTAAAACACTGTTCTATCGCTGTGCATGCTCACATAAAAGAACAGTTTTTATCAAATGAAAGTTTAAAACATCCGCAGGTAAAAGTGGGATGGGGGTGTGCGAGATCACTGGTGGTCTTGTGTGGCAGATGGTCTTTTCCCCCCAAGTCTTTACAGGATTTCCGTGACTTTTTCATGACAAAATAGTATTTAAAGCTTGTGCATTCAGCAAAAAATGTGCAAACGCATTGGTTATGTTGACGTCTTTCAAACATATCGGCAAGACTGAAATGGTTATATTACAATGTACCTTTGTCCTCTCTCGCGTGCGCCCTCGACTGCTTCCTGACTTCAGCCACAAAGAAGAAATGGTTAAGAAGAACATAGAAGGCAAGAAGGGCAGCCGTGGCAATAGCATATGCCCGATAAGTCCACCTCTCTCCAATGTGATCGTACAAGACCCCAGTGAGCAGACTACCTATCCCTTTTCCTGTCACAGACATCAGAAAACTTGATTTAGTTGGCAACAACAGTTAACATAATCAAATCTTGTCATGTGCTGCGACTCTTGTGGAGACAACACAGAGCAACAGTTCGGAGATCGTGTCAGGCATCAGTGGCACATTTTGAAAAAGCCCATTCAATACATTTAGCACACAAACACTTTGTGACAGACAAGTTCATGGTGGTCATGAAAGATGTTTTTAAAAACCTTTTAAAATGCCTTTTTTTAAACTTCCTTCCAATCTTACATTAGTGAACAGAAATCTGAAAGTCTGTTCAGCTCCTTATGTTACACATATGAATTCATCTCAATTGAGTCAGCAACCAAGCAAGAGAGTGAGTAAGAGAAGAAGCCAATTACTAGTTTGGCAATCCATGAACAAACAAAAGAATACAAAAACTCACCAATTCCGAAATGGATGCCCCCAACAAGTCCCTGAATTGTGGCCTGCATTCCTGGAGGTGCCAGAACACTAGCATAGGTTGCAGCAGATGCCCACATCAAGCTGAAGGTTATGCTGTGAAGGGGCTCAATAGCCAACACAAGCCATGGGTTGCCAAGCAGCGAGTAGCCAAGAAGGCGGATCATAAGTGCCACGATGGAAATGTACAGGCAGGACACGGGACCCAGGTGTTTGAGAATACGGCCTGAGCCCAGAAACACTGGCACCTGACAACAATCGTTTCAAAGTATTTATATTTTATTTCATGGCTGGGGGTAAAACTGCTTTTTAGTGTTCTTTCCTTGAAATTTTTGGTAAGGAAATATATCAAAGACACAAATGTTTAACAAACCAATTAAGCAGAAACATCCATAATCTACTATTGTTACTAACATATTCCTTCTCATTCATAATCAACCTGCTCAGCAAAACTAAGTGATAAAGAACTATACAATTCTTATCACAAGATACAGTTTATAGAAACATTAAAAAGACTTATGGTCTTAGCTTAACATATTTTTGCTGTTTTCTAAATTAATTAACAACATCTAATCTTTGTTCCTTACATTCTCAAATATTTCAAATTCAAGTGCCACTTGGATAACAAGACAAATCTGGTATGTAAACAAAGCAGCTGGTGTGTAAACAAAACAGATGTTCATTAATCATAGTATTACCTCAAATACACAGTTGATCACCAAACTCAAGCCAAAGACCAAAGGGGTTGCTCCAAGGTCACTCAAATACCAAAAGAGAAATCCTTCGATGGTGCCTGTCATCATCCCAAAATACAGAACCACTGAGAAGAAAGCTAGCACCCTCACACTATTCAGAACTGCCATCATGTTAGAGAAAATGTTTCCACAGCTCACATGCTCAAGGTCCATGAAGTAAGCCACAAAGCCTGCGACGAAACACAGCACGGCAAAGATGTAGAAGAGCACTGTGTAGTCAACTACACCGCCCCGATCAGACACGAAGTACACAACAAAAACTGAGGTGACAGCAAACAGAGCGAACCCAACTGTGCCCCACATCCTCTGCTCTCCAAACTTGTGTGGTTTGTCTTTCAGCATTTTAAAGGCTGCAGCATCTGCTAGGGAAAAGACGGGAGCAAAGGCAATGTTGGCCAGCAGGTATATCAGAAACAGCCACCCGAAAGTTCCATCGTATTCCTTTTTGTCTCTCTTGCACAAATCCTGGGGACTGTTCTGGCACTTCATCTCACAATCCAGAACATCAGGTGCGTTGCAGAGTACCTGCCAGAAACGCTGATTCCGGAACACCACAGTTTTTAAGTCGTAGTCCCTGCAGTGAATATCTCCGGCATCTATTCTGTCTCTTTCGATGTCCATGCTAAGCACATGCGAAATATTTGCAAGGCCAAATGTTACCGGTAAATCTGTGTTAAGTGTTCCAGCACAAGACTGAGTAAATTCATCGGAACTGTTTGTAAAGCACATACCAAATGTCTGTTCATTCATGCTGCTGCGCAGCAGGCATGTGACTTCACACTCTGATGGTGATGCATGGCCACTGTCAGTGGCATTGCTTAACAGGTAGTCTGCAAAGGTCACGAGAGTCATAGGGCAGCTTTCCTTCTCTTTCGGCACGGATTGCGTCAGACACGATCGAAAATACGAGTCCTGAATGTTGCATTCCAAGTTTGTCGTGACTACAGCTGAAGGCTGCTTCCGGCCTGGGATGGTCAAGATAAGCAGATAAAACACTCCCGTCAATGCTGATGAAATGATTAGGGCCAATTTATGTTTCTGCCATTTGTCTGTGATGAAGCCAATGATGGGTCTGACAAAAAATCCAATAAAAGGCATTGAACCATAGAGAATTCCCGCCTCACTAGATGTTAGGCCAAGCTGCTTCATGTAGACAGCAAAAAATGGCAGGAGTGATCCCACAGCTGAAAAGTTGGTAAAAAAATACATGTATCAAATTTCTTTGCAAGAATTCAAACCATCTTGATGTAAAAGAAATGTTTTAAGAGAGTGGTTGCTGCACAATATACATTGTTGTAGATGAATAGTCAAAAGGTGAGATTCTAGATTCTACCAGTAAAGCTAGCTTCTTTGATATTTACCAGAAGCACCAAACAATGAGCTTCTACCACTAATGCCCACCTAATGCACAGGAAATTATCTTTCCAGCAATCAGCCTGCTGGAGAAACAAGATGGATGTAACTTTGGGAAGAATAGAGGAACTTCACTTTGTGGCATCTGGCAGGTACATCTATTGAAGAAAATCCGATTTTACTGATGAAAAAATTAACCTGCTTCTTCTTCAATACCAGATGCCATGAACATCTGGAGGGACGAGTGACCAAAGACACAGCACCCAAGAGAAATTACACCCACTGCTCTGTCATGATTGGGTTTGCTGCTGTGCCATGATCAGACCAATCTGTGCCAAGGCTGACTTCTGTAGCTCAGTGTCACCAGGCATAATTGACCTTAACATGTTCATTTAACCTGCTGCCCATATAATCCCTTGACAACTTTTCTTTTGAAAGCCTCACTAGTCACCACCCGTCTAACTTTATGAGGTTGGTTACCTCAGTGGTCTAATGGTTAAGGCATCTGCTTTCAAGGCGGGAGGTTGGTAGTTTTAACCCCAGCAGTCATATCTAAGACTTAAAACTGGGAACCAAGTAGCTGCTCTGTCAGATGCCTAGCACTGTAGGGAACAGTACTCAGACTGGTTAGCCCGGTGTCAGTATAATGTGACTGGGTGGGACTGAAGCCTGTGTTGTGACAACAGTCCCAAGTGTGGCAGCACATAAGCTAGTCTAAGCAACACTGTCCTGGTATGCATCTAGTTTTGCAACAGGACTTTAAGCAAAAACCAACTTAACTGTATGTGCTCTAAGCATGTAACTGTAAGGGATGGCATGTTGAAATGAAATATATGCCAAAAGGAACTGATCATATCCTCATCAGCCATCACTGGAAGGAATAATTGAGATTTATTTGAGCCCCTACTTCAGACAACCAATTCTTAGAAATAAAAGGCAGGTGTGTCAGCCATCTTGAAAAAAAACTATAAATATTCCAGGCTGGCAGAAAGAGCATGAGGCTGAGAGTGGCACGGTGGCTTGCAGCATGTCCAAAATGTTCGGATCAATCAGTTTTAAGAAATGTCTGTAACCACTAACCAGGTTAGTTCCACCTCTTCAAGAATGAGCAGGTGGCAGGCTTCTCCCTTAAGAGATTAGCCAGCAGATCTGAGAATCATCTGTTACGACCAAGATCATAGAGACCCAGACAGCAGAAAGCCTCTGTAGCTTTTGATCATAATAGAAACCAGATTTGTTTCTTCTTAAATCCAGCCTCCATCAGTGACTTGACATTAAACAACATAAGCAACAACAAAAATGTTTGGTGAGAACTGCCTATCAATGCTGCAGAGCCTTTCTGGTGGGCAGGAGCTCGAGGTCATTCCTATGTAAAGAACAGGCTATCCACTGGTGGAGGTGAAAATGTAGGAAAAATTCAAAATGAGATAATTGTAACTACTATGGTCCGTTAGAATATGTATAAGTCATGCCTAATTAACATAAATAGTCTTCTTTAGTTCTTAAAAAGACAACAAAAGAACCATTTCACTTACACAATAACTCTTGTATGAATTGAATGTGCCATTCAACTTGTGATTTATATAGTGGTAATGACACTTCTGACCAAGAAACTTACGAATTTCCAATTTTTAAAATAAAACGGAAAAGTGGAGGCATCGAAGGTCTCTTCTTCCAACATGTGCCTTCAAAGGACGGAAAGGGAAGAAGAAAGTGGACCCCCTACCGACTGTCTGCCTCTGTCCACAAAGTGACAGCGTAGGAAGCTTCCTGCAAAGATACATCTTCCAACAGCCAGCGAACATTTGTCCACTGCTAGACGTGTGGCACGGCTGAGGCACAGAAGGGGACTGCCAGAAGAAACATCCGCAACTCTGCAAGGGTTTCAGGTGAATCCATCCCACAGTGCACGACGTCTATCATATTGTTAGACCCAGAAAACTGACACAAGCACACCACAAGAAGGGACATCCAGATTCATGCTGGCCATTGTTATCCACAGCTTCTGGCCTGTTTGGCATTTCCCAAGCATCTTGAAATGTTTCCCTAGGTGAAGAAAGGTGTGACAGGGATCGAATCAGACCAGGCAGGATTTGTGGGCCAATCCAGCCCTTTTAGCCTCGCTGATAAAAAAACGAGCAAGACCCGTGCCATTTCTGTCTGCAGAGCAATGTACATGCCTGAATACACTATGTGGCATCGCTGTCCACTGAGGCTATTGACTATTGTGCAAGCAGCACTAAAACCAATGGACAGGCCTATTCTCACCATCTAGGCAACCTGCAGGTCTTTTTCCACCAAAGGGTTCTAAGCATTGACAAACACCAGCATAAGAAAGAGAGACAAGAAGATCTGTGAATAATTAAACACAGGAACCAATGAGACATCACATAAAGAAACCATTATCAAGCAAGAATTTCTCCAACAACCTGACTGGTAAAGACGATAACTGCTGATGCATGAGGTGGGTTAGATAGTGGCAAAAGATCACTGTTCATAAAATCTTGTAATGAAGAAGGTTGTTAGACATAATACCAGGAAATAGCAATAGTAAAATGTAACATATCCACCATAAAAATGATTATGTTCACCTAAATGACCATTACTGTCTCAACATCATGTCTAAACATTTCACCACTGGCTAAAAACATCTTAAGAAACTGCCATTAGTAAGCTATACCATATCTATAATGATGTATGTAGCAATATATTAAGATTAAAATATAGGAAAGAATGAAAAAATAGCAGTTTCAAGCATCATCAGTAAAACTAGCAGGAACTAAAAACCCTGAAGGCCAAAAATGCTTCAATACAAAATATATGCTTGTGAATATAAACTCCTCACCTGCTAGTATCACAAAGTAAAAACCTTTGATGGGTAACAAGCTTCGGTTTACATGGCAACAGCTCCCCTTGCCTTCGCGAGCACTTTCATTTGCTGTGTCTTCCATGGTGATTCTTAGCTTCTCAACAAGGCGCCACAAAAAGACCTAAGTGATTCCTGCAGAAGTCAAAATATGTTAGTAATTGAATAGCATAATCTCTCTTGGTGGTTCACTGAAAATGCTAAAACTAACCTTTCTGGTGTTGTGTTCACAATGTCATGACACTTATCACTGCATCTCTCGAGCTGCAATTCTCAAGCACATATGCGTGCAGTCACAGTTTTTACTGTTATCTCATATTCAGCAGCAGTGCTTCCTTTGTGTCTAGTGGTAAAACTACAAGTCTGGCCCCATGAAATGTAAAGCCTACAACCATCAAGTCACTTAGAAAAACGCACACACTCTAATACTGTGGCAGATGCCTTGGCTCTGTCACTGATGAGTGAAATGGACATAAGATCCCAATCTGCTCTGATTCTTGCAAGTTCACGGATCCACTCACCACATATCCTCACAGGGGTAGTCTCAACTCATCATAATAGTATAGGGTTCATTCGTCAAAGCTTTGTGTTATATTACTAGTTACAAATTTGCAATACCAATATGCCACCTATAGGCCACAACAACAAAGGCATTGTAATTATTTTGATATTTGTGTTTGTCTGGTGTATGGTTAGTTTAGTGGTCTGTCTGGTGAAGTTCATAATTTAATCAAAAACCCTTTCCCTTCTGCTTTACATCGGTGCTATGCACCTACCCAAAATGTCTTTTTAAAAAAATGGTCTTTCTAAGACTAAGAGTACAACAAATTATGCACTGATTATGTGATGTGTAGTGAGCTAAGCCTCTGATGATGTGTTCAACTTCAAATATGTTGCAAGCTGATACCGAGGCAAGCTTGTAAATTGAGATGTCATCCCTTTGCATTTTTGCAGGCATGTATGCAATGCACCAATCAAATATTAACTCAGTATGTTCCTCGGGAGTTGTAAAATATGCGAATAAGTGGCTGTAAATTTACATGCGTCAGTGTTTCACCTCTGGTTTCCTTCATCAGTTCATGGAGATCAATGGAAACGTACCCTACACCACAGTATTAACTAGCTACACTACAGAGTAACAGACTAATAGTCATAACGACAAATTATTTCAAACATGTGCATACTACTTTCCCACTGTCTGCTGCAAATTATTTCAAACATGATCAAACATGCACATACTAGTTTCCCATTGTCTGCTGCATCAGTTCTACAAAATGTCGTCTCGAGGGAAAGTCTCAAAGAGTACCCAATGACTCGACCATAGTTACTGCAGAGTAGTGATACCAAAGAGTGTTTAGTACAAGAACTAAAACATCTTTGATGATACCTCTGCATAGGATCAACCACTGAAATCTTAGAGAGCTTGCGAGTTGACTCGCCACACGAATTCTGTTAACTCGTCACTGGGATAAGGTCAAAATATCACATCAGTAAAGTCAACTTGCTACAGTTGTTAATAAGTTCAAATAAGTATTTTTCAGCTTATCATAAACCTAAGGTAAACGGGTCATTTTGACAGCATGGCTATGGACCCCTAAATTGTATTGGCGAATCGACCCGAAACCCTTACAACGCTAACAAATCTACAGCGGCTAGTTTCTTTGCCGTAATGTCACAAAAAATTATTTCGGTATAAAATATTGTTTTCCGACTTAACCTATTATCTCAGTAATATATTTGTGTTCAAAAAATGGAGTTATGCGAGTAGTGATTTTGATTTTTGGTGCTATGACATTGAAAAATTGTTTTCAACATGGAGGACAACGTCGTGCAACAGTTTTTTCACTTTGTCTTGTGTTTTCTTGTTTTTAATCTCCAGCACGTCGGTAGTACCACAGAAATAGTGGACACATCAGACGAATCTAACTTTAAGATAGAAGGAAAGATATATGTATCATCTTCAAAGGACAAAGATTGGGTATCGAACACCAGAGTACTGGTCGATGGAGGAAAGTACAGAGGTTTCGTTAGGTAAGGATGCAGACGAAAAATGTGATTTTATTAATTTAGTCATTAAGAAAATGAAATTTCGGAAACACCCGAGACTGCAATTTTTAGGTTTCGTTTTCCTGACTGAAAACGCTATTGATCGGGACTGAAGAACTAACACCTAATATTATTAATTTATTAGTAGTACATTCTCTGCATACAGGTCACGGACTGCGGAGGTGAGCCGTGGTTATATATGCTTCAGAAGTCAGCGTGTGAAACGAAAGGGTCTTTTTTTTCCCTCAAACTATAGTTTAAGTGATAAGTGTGAACGCTATAAGCTCGCTGCCCCTGTTCTGCAGCATAATTTGCTAGCCTGCAGTTTTTATTTTATATGAAGGTAATGCTGACCTGAGCAAGCCAACTTTGTTCCTAATAAGAGACATTTTTTAATGAGCAGCAGCATGGGTAAGGGCATGCGGTGGAGGGGTTAAAGAAGGAGGGTTTTAGGGAGATAAAGTGGGCATTGATTGGCTACACTTACAGAGAAGGGTAGCTGAAACATTCACTGAAAGGAAACTGTAGGGGGAGAGAATATATTCAGAACTTACAGAGCTCAAAGGGTGGACTAATATCAAGATCATCACAGGTACAATAAGAAGGTAGAAATAAAATTAATTTCTAGTTCTACCTCAATATTTCATATCATCAGTCTAATTATTTTGAGTGTTTCTGCAATACTGTACCAGGCTAACCCTAGAAGTATAAAAATGTAGACTGTTCTCTTATAAGTCTACGTTCTTATACTTCTAGTTCTAGGGAACAGTCTTTCTGCCTACTTGGATCTGCAGGGCTAAAATGTACCAGGTTTGAAATGTCCAAATTATAAGTTAAACCTATATCTCATAAAATTAAAACCACTGTGGCACTGGCAGTCACCACATCTGCAGGCAGCGTGTCGCTTCCAAAATAAGAAAATTCACAACAGAGAAGTGAAATCCAATTCCTGCACGTAACTTAAAGTCTGGCCTGTGGGAATCTGGTATCACTTCTCTGTTCAGTATAATTGTATCGGTGAGAGAAAGAGAGAGAGAGCGCTGTGTGATGTTAAATAAGGATTTAAAGTAGAATGCAGAGTATAGATTTAGACAACAGCAATATCAGTGCAAGACTGTTCAGAACTTCATTTTTTTCTTTTTTCTCACTAGGTTTTTTTATTATTATATTAATGAGTCTCAGTTCCCACTGCTGTACCAAGAATTGTTTTTAACTTTGGTATCCATTTTGTCATCAAGTACAGTAAAATCTTCCGTATAATTAAGAGCTAAGACTTTTTAAAAAGCTGCCAACATCAGGTTTTATAATGAAGAGGAGGACTGGTCACACCAAGCTGTTAATAATACATGTGTTGTGATGGATAGGGTGAGAATCACTTCTGCATGTCTACATATTATGGCAGGCAGTTGCAACATATGCTTTGAAAATTGTGCTTTAGTTACCAATTACTTTATCTCATTTCTAGTTTCATCCCACCACAGACGACTAAAATTGTCTTTCTTTCTGGTCTTGCCATTGTTACTTACCAGATTTAGAGATAGCTAACTTAATTGTTTCACAGAAAAATTGTGATTTACACTGGCAGCTATCGTTGCTAGGATGACGAAGTGTAGTCAAAGAAAAATACAATTTTATATTATGGATATGCTTTATTAATAATTACATTTTTATAAATTCTTTCTGGTAACACCTGTTATTTGCTAATTACAAACTGCAAGTGCAATTCATGCTTATTTTTAGTAAAATGTTTTATACTAATTATGTAGCAATGGTCAAATATTGTCACCTCAGAATGTACTTGTTTTAGCATGAAATTTTTAGATCTCTAATAGTAATGTGCTATAAAAATTTCAGAGTTCTGCTGCTGATTTTGCTTGAGTTGCAAATTAACAATTATAAATGTCATATTCATTCAGTGATGAAGAGGAAATACATGTGAATGATAGCCAACGTTCCTTGTGTTAAAGTTAAAAAATGCTTTAGAATGTGTGCCGAGAAATAGTGGAGAGTGTCTAAACTACGAGGTTAATATTATTCTGAAAAACTGGACATTTGGTTTGGAAAAGTAAGGGCATTCGTTTTTGGCTTAGCAGTGCTTCAATTTGGTTGTGTGCTGAGCTGATTGTTTACTGGTTTTCATCGGTCTTGTTTCTTTTCTCACCAGAAATGATGGCAGTTTCTCAGTTGATGGTCTGCCGTCAGGTTCCTTTCTTGTTGAGGTGGCCAACCCAACCTATCTCTTTGAAAATCTGCGTGTGGACATTACCTCCAAAGGAAAAATACGGGCACGCAAAGTCAATCTGCTGCAGCCAACAAAACTGCAGACAGTGGCTTATCCACTAGAGTTCAGAGAAAGAGGGAAAGCAAACTACTTCCAACAGCGAGAACAGTGGCGGTTAACAGACTTCCTGTTCAATCCCATGGTGAGTGACTTTCCCAGATAATGAGTAGAAATCTTTAAAAAAATACCCCAAAAGCTGAGGCTGAGTGAGCGCATTTCCAATGAGTCTGGGCTTAAATAGGGTGGAAATATGCTGGGAAAACTCCATTTTCCTGGCCTGCTGAGTTAAATCTTGATTGTAGAAAGCTGCTGGAGAGGTGTGCAATGTGAATTATGTGCTGATAAAGGGCTTGTTTTGCTTGGGTTAAATACTGTTTGTCAGTACATCATCATCATCGTCAATATGCTGGCAAATTCTCCATAGCTTTGGCTTTTTACAGCAAGCTTACTTCACACTGCTGTTGGTGTTCTTCGAGTCCTAGAGTGTGCCAGGGAGGCATTGTTCTGATGGCCATTGGTATAGTGATAGGGATGCTAATCAAAACATTCTGTCAATGTGTCAGGTGCTGACGATGGTGCTTCCCCTGCTTCTGATAATGGTGTTACCCAAGATGATGAATGCTGCAGATCCAGAGACAAGAAAGGTAAGATACACATGAGCTTGTGCGTGATGTGTACTGTTAACTTTAGTTAAATTCTCTTCTTCCAGGTGTGCACATATCATGATAATCATGCTTGGATGTTTATTTTATCATTTGAAAGTTCATGTATATGGGAAGAGAGAGAGAGATGGGGGTGGGGATGAACATCATTTACCATAATGTCTGGGAGGACTTCATAGGTGGGAATTACTGCTTTGCTTATGGATCATCATTTTTTTAAAAAATGGAATAGAGGGGTCATTTATTAAATGTGTGGGAAAACTATTGTCAACAATGTTGATATCTTTGGCTGTTCCAGGAAGTGCAGCAACAAATGAATGTACTGAACTCGAAACCCAACATGCCAGACATGTCAGAGATGATCACTAATTTCTTCTCTGGAGGCAAAAAGCCAGTTAAAGCAAAATCTTCCTCAAAACGAAAGTAGGGCTGTATGTGATCCACATGTTATCTGCGAATTGCCTGTAAACAGTCAAAATTTTGCCTTGTTGACATCATTCATTTCGCGAACAGAGGAAAGAAGGATGTTGAGGGCTAGTACTTCCACAGGAACACATTTTTGCGGTTTTGTAATTTTCAGGTAATGAGGTTATAAACAGTAAGTTGTACAGAAATCTTGAACTCGAAAGCACCATTCAACTAATTCCTTACAGAAGATTGTTTTCCTCGAGCACATTTCAAGTTCAGATGGTCCTGTGAGTTATTTACCCTTGGCCTGGATTCTGGTCATGTCTTCTGTAGTTGCTATGATTGTCACACAGCAGCAGGCTGTTCATTATTTCATACATTTGTCATAGTTTAGAAATTTAGGTTGGGGTTTTTTGGGGTAGGGTTTTCGTTGGGGTGGGAGTGGGAGGTGGAGTACTTTTACTAATTTTGGCTAAGAAATCTAGCACCTTGATTGAGTTTGAGGACTGTCAGAGAATTTGTGCTTCTGTTCTTCTTAAAATACTAGACTGCATTTGCCTTAAACAAAAATTTCCTGTACTATAATAAGGATCTAATGTGATGTTAAAAGTGTATGCTCAGGATAGACGGTATTTCTTTTACCTGCTTGACCCTTTCCCCCAGCCCCTCTCCTTAGATATCTGTCCATATAGGTCCATGGAACTGTCAGTTGTTGTTTTTTTTCTTTCTCTTCGAGTTTGAAGATGATCCTCTATGGTTTGAAAACATAGAGTGAAGAATTGTTCTTGTCATGATTGTGGCTGTTATTAGTATTCCTTGTGACTAGTTGCACACATATATTTAATCTCCATCTCCAACCACTGAACTGTATAACAAAATATATGTAGATGTAAACAGTTTTTGATGTTTGGAATGACATTCTGTCTTTTCTCCTCTCATACTGAACTAGCAAATAGTGCGTCCTCCATTCTGGCATCTGTCAAATCACATTCATTTTCCTTGTGTAGTTAATTGAAAGTACATTGTACATTTTTTGTTGTTATGGTTCATAATCTACTGCAGATATTTGGATGTTTAAAAGAGCACCCTTCAAAGCATTCAGTAGGTTATGCAATCACTTGTGATATTGTCGTGGTATATTTTAAAAAAAATAATAATATTTGAAGCCATGCCAGATGGTAAGATTATAATCTTTGCTTCCGTTTAAGTGTCATCTTGCAACAGTTATGGAACATAAAGGGTGAACAAATTTGAGGATAAGAGTTACATCTACAGGTTTTAGATATAAAGGCTTTGTGTACTTTAGGGCAAGATGTGATGGTAGGTTGCCAGAGGTCTTAATGGCTCATTGTGAAGTATAAGCAGCTATTGGGAAAATGATGCAATTGTTTGAGACACACAGTGTCACTGTTGGAGCTAGTCAATGCATATAAACAGTGTTAGGAGTGAAAGTGCAGGATAAAGCTTATGGTATTTGATTTCAGAAAACCAGTCAGATCTCAGTTTCTGTGTATACCAATCTCTCAGAGAGCTCATTAGCATTTCTGTATAAGCATATGTCATGTGCATAGTGGATTAGTGACCTACAAGCAGCAGATTTCCAGGTACATTACTCGCCATTTTCAATGTCCTTCAAAATGGCTTTAAAAAATTTAAGAGCTTCTGAATGTGCATTAAATGACAATGTTCTTGATGATTCTGTATGAAACAAGATTTTAACAGGGAATGCAGTCACATAGAAATTCAAGCCAAGTGTGAATGAGAAGTAGACAAAATTAGCATTGTGGTACTGTTTATCTTCTGACAAAATGGTAATGGCCTGAAACACCCTTTTTATGTTTTCACTGTAGTGTAAGCGATGTAGTGTTATTTACAGATGATAAAAGTATTGCTCAAAATTGAGAGCATACTAAGGTTGAGAATGTGATATATGCGCACGCATGCATGTGTGCATGTGTATGCTTGTAGAGAGAGATTAAATAAACGTAAAAAAAAATTTTGAATGGATTTTGTGTGTGTGTCCTTTGAGTTTGGACTATAACTTGTATAAGGTAAAGTGGTACAGATGCCAGATAATCCGAGCAAAGGAATCTGATCTGTAAATTCCAAAAACTTCAAATACCTGGTAGTTGAACTATATAACAAGGCTTGACATTAAGGGTAGTCCGACTGGGCAGCGCAGGGCAAGTATATTTTTGGTCAGAAAAATACTTTAAATCTTTTGGCAAAGTGCCTGACAGGCAAGTAAATTTTTTAACATTTATTTAGGGGTGGGGTTTTTTAATTTTCTAATTAGATTGTACAGAAGTACAGTTCACATTGAGTCAAGCCCTGTTTAATGATTGAAGGCTGAAGAGGAGGGGATGCAATCGGTCTTCTTACTGAGAACAATGGGACTGTTGGGGTTAGATTTGCTTTTTTAGATGTCTCTGTATGTGTTCAGGTGTAAAAGATCAAAGTTGGAAGTATCAGCTGACCTCAAAAGTCTGTGAGATGCGAGTTTCTCATGTTTCTAACAAATCTGTGAACTTTTGACCTGAATGAGAACCTTTTGATTGGTCCACTTGAGAGAGGCTATTTCTGCAGTAATAACAGCTGCATTTACAGATTGTAAATGCAGATCCAGATGGCTGCTTGTTTGCATGCAAGATTATTGTGGCCATAAGCAGAATTTTCAGAATGGAGACTGGAGCACAAGGGCATTTGACGAAAAGCAGCTTTAAAGAGAATGGAAGTGGAAGGACTTGTTTAATATTTAAAGAGGGTTACACTTGAGATTACGTTCTATGAACATCACTTGCAAAATTTTAAGAAGTTTAAGAATTCATGCGGTGATCTAGAATGCGTGTTCTGCAGTGAGTACCAGTGAGGTCCGATGCTGGACTTTGTACAGGAATGGGGTTGGTCAAACACTTTTGCACCAGTGCAATCACGTGCAAGTGCTGCCTCACACCTTACCTAATTCGGCAGCCGGCACTTTTTATCTTTCTTTCACCTGTGTCATTAAGCAGAAGGGATTCTTCTTGTTTGGTTGTATTGGCTCATGTACTCCAGGGAAGTTCAGTGTCTTTCATTAAAAGAACAAAGCGACAGACTTGTTGGTTTATTTCACGGCCGTTCGTCATAAAATAGGTAACGTATTATGTTTTTCGGTTGTCAGTACGTATGAGGCGGGCGGATAAAAGAGATATAAACGCCTTAGGCTGGCTTGCACGGGCAGAAAGAACACAAAGCAGGCAGACGGCACCTAGATAACACCATTCCAGACACCATCACTACAGACCCCCTCCCCTCTCCCCTATAGTACGAAATAAACGCAAGGTGGAAACACTTTCCATTCTGATCGAAACACACGGATTTAGGTGTGGCTGAACTGAGGGACTACACAACGTACTAACGTCTTAAGTACTTTGCTCATTTCGAAAATTGAAATTTTAAATAGGTGACTCGCAGGGAGTGCCTTGCGCCTATGAGCACACTCCACGTGCATGATTGTATGTGGACTGGGAATGTGTGTGCGTCTGTTAGTGCATTTGCGAAATGGCTAATTCTATTGTATCTCGTATACTTCTCAATCAACGTAAAGCTGCTAATAATTTTTTTTCATACATCATGCGGTATGTGATACTCGTTTCTACAGCCGCACCAAATCCTTACCACGAAGGCTGCCGTGCAACAGCTCATTTTTTTAAAATTTAAGGCAGGACAAAGAAATAGATGTCTTTTCTTTTTTTTAAAACTTCATTATGCATTTTTTACTGTAAAAACTTTGGTAATTACTAGAATTAGTGCTTTACATTGCAGACTGGTGCGCCACTCAATAGTTAGAAACAGGCAAAAACTAGCAAATTGTAGCAGATCATATTTTTTTCCTTGAATTTGCTGAGAAATTGCCCTGTTATTACTCGATAAATGATATCTAATCCCAAGCTCTGGAAATGAATTTCAGCATTACCTCATACGTAGCAATGACACGGCTCCTATATATTGATCACTCAAACTGTGATGTAG
>SMGT01003168.1:157380-171086 GCA_004794575.1 Lanistes nyassanus
GGGGGTACCAAATTTTAAAAAAAGATAATTATATTATTACTTCTGATTACTAGATGGATGTGGCAAAGGAAGTAAATACAGTTAAAATGACTGCATCGGGACCTCGCAACACAGCAAACTCTCGAAGTCAGTGTTGACAGCGCTACTCATAAAAAAAACAGGGATGCTTCGACCGTCTCTGCGAATTTTCACAACCCAAAGCTTCTTGAATTTTTCCTTTTTGGGAAATCCATGGAATGACAAAGTTGGACACTTGAAACTTTTTACAGTACATTGAAGTACGCAACAGATTCGACGAGATTTCTTCGTAGTGAGAGCTGACACAGTGCAGCAACGTTACGTACAAAAGACAGTCGGCTGGCAAGGTCGGAAGTTCGCTCACCTCCAAAAGTTCAAGGGTCAAATAGATGCATAATTCTCAACCAAAAACAACAACAAAAAAAGCCCATGGGCCTCGTTATCGGCTGCTCACATACAGAATGCTTTGGGCGGTGTTTCGTGATCAAGATCAAGATTAGATACGAAACGTAGTGTGCCAGAAATCATAAACCTATATGTAAAGTTTCTGGGTGGATACGGTTGCTAGCTAAGGAGCTGCTGCTAGCGCGATTAGCAGTCAGCTATGGCAACGACGCGGAAGTAAAAATAAGTTTTGCAAGGTTGGTTGGAATTGGACACAAACATAACTGTTTGCTTGTTTTCCACCTCAGAACCCGACCTCCTTCCCCAGACCGGGACGTGAAAGTTCCGTAAATTACTACAACCATCCTCCCCCCCCCCACCACCACATTTGATGTGTTCCATCATTGGCGCCCCATGCTTTTGACATAGGCGCCAACGTCAGAGCACACCTTAGATTAGCAGGAAATGTTAGTGCTAATTGCAGATCAAGGGAGTAAACCCAAGTACCAACGATCAAGGTATATTTTACCGGACGACGCGAACTACAGGTGTTCGTCGACTTGTCAGTCCCGTCGCGTGGCCCCGGGCAAATCTCAAAGTATTCTATGGGGGCCGTTACGTACTGCAGTACCACGTCCCCCAGATAACCCTGTAGACTCTAATCAACAGCTGTCATCGATGATGTCTATAACAATATGCGTAATAGGTGGTATTTTAGACGTATGATATTTAGGGGATAGATGCAGGACACATAAGTATAGCGCATTCTATATTTGACAGGGCGGGTAATTGACCTGCAATACACTAAAACAGACCGCCTAGTATGGACATGCATGACAGGTCAGACACACTATTCTGAGGTACTCGCACTCAGTCACACAAGTACATTGACAGCATAACCCAAACTACAGCAGTCAGGAGGGCCCAGCTGCCCAGGGTAACCTGACCTTTAGTCCTTAGCGTCGGTAGTATATAGATGCTGGCATGAACACGGGAGGGGCTTTTACTTCTGGCTTATCGGACACTATCTTCCAGCATGTAGTCTTTTTCTTGTAGTGGCCATCGTACGCCTTCTCTTAGTCTTAATACGACCGTTTCCTTCCACACTCCTCTCATCACTTTGACCAAAAGGAAAACAAGCCACCCTACAAAAACGCAGACAAATGTGTTCTCATTGCTTTTAATAAGAAAATCTACATCTAGATGTGTGCATAAGTTAGCGCTTATAGCATTCCTGTACGTGGAAGTCTCATCTTTTCAAGCACGATTGTTTACAATAAGACCATCTTCAAGCAAATTCATTGCGAATTTAACGGCGCTGTTTTTTTTTTAAAAAAAGTGCTAGCGGAGTCGCTGTTAGTGATTTTGCAAATAAGTAAAGGGACATTAGGTATTTCAAAGAAAGATGATGCATATGTAGATAATCAAGCAGCGTTAGTTGTACATCTTTTGACGCACTTTTTTTGGTGGTGGCAGTTGGGGTGGGGGAGATTTATTAAGGAACAGGTGTCGAGGTATATTGCTATCTACAGCTCAACCCCCCTTTTAAGTAGACGACCAAAAGAGAACAAAATAAAGAACTTAACTAGTTAATTAATTTTCCATATGAAACTGATAATATGGTGTTTAGACAAAAGGCATCACATATCTAAGGAAGTCTTAGACAACTCTATTTCCTTAAAGAAAATGAATCATAAATGTTCAGGAATTTTTAACGGAGAAATATTAGGCTTATCCTAAATGATATTACACAATTTGGATCCTATCGTATTTTTGAGCTATATCTTGCTGCATCAAGGACTGAAGTGCCACGCACACTTTAAAAGATAGATACTGAAGAAAGTGCAGTACATAATGCCAGAACAAGAAATTTAACGCCACCCCTTCCCCAAAAGCAAGGGAAATACTCGGCAGGATTCTGAAATCTTTCTCAGTGCTCAGTGGCATGACAAATGGTGTGAACATCACTACGGATATCATCATTTCAGGATCAGGATTGTTTCCCCAGGGGCCATGATGTTGACTTCATTACAGCTATTCCGTGAATCTTTAAAAGATAACAACACTAACAGATAGTGCTTTTTACTTCTACTCTGAGGATAGCTAAATCCCAATTAAGTCCTGGCACAAAAAGACAATGGCGCGCAAGCGATGCGGATTTACCAGAAAGCAGCAGCTATCGACAGGCCCTATGATGGTGGAATGTGGCTGACGTCACACACGTCAGGAAGGTAACTACGATACAAAGATGGCAGAACTAGACCTCTGTACAGATAAGCGAAGACATGAAATCAAGCAAGCGGCAGGTTAGTGAATCCAGAGTGACTATAGACAGCAAAGTCTACAAGAATGGACTAGGCGCCTCGATTTCAAAGCACTTGCCAACACAAGCACCGGACATGCCATCTTAACGATTGCAGACAGATACCTTATTTTTCACCATCCAGTCTGTTGAGAATGCACAAAGTTATAGAAGATTTGTTTTTATCTCCACCGCACCCCTGTTTTGTAAGTTTTGTCTGTTTGCTCCCACCCCACCCCCCAAAAACCCCTTGAGGATCTTACAACGTTCTGAGCAGTGCATAATGTCAGATACCTTGCGTGTAAAGGATGGTTTACTTTAGAATCTAGCTCAATTCGAGTTTCTCCAGTAAAGCATTACGTATCTGACGCCCTGCCGACAGGCAAGAAATGCTTAAACCTCTCAGAACAAGTATGGCAGACGCGTTTTCTGGAGTTTTATATACATATATATTACACACACTCATGATTTAGTTTCCTAAATTCTTGTAAAGTTCGTTGTTAACTAAGGTTTTCCGACAACAGTCTTGAAACTGATTTAATTCAGTCTTAATACTGAAGATGCCTGTCTCTCGACCTATTTCCATTACCCGAGTCAGGTCTACCTTTCTATGAGCACTGTTCAAGAAAATTCTGTAACGAAACCTGTTATTCTGGTTTTGTTTCATGTTAGCAACGCAGCGCTGCAAATAAACAAGTAATCTAAGCCATCTTAATTATGAGATGAATAGGCATGGAAGGTGGATGGGCCCTGTTTTCACATTTCACGCTTAATTTAATAGCATATCCCAGGACCCGCATATCTCCAAACTATTGACATCATTTTCAGTGACAATGTGATCAAACAAAGTATAAACAAGTTCGAAACATCAGCAGGATCTATGCACGCCAGAACATGCACGGTGAGTAGAGGTAAACACAGGCGAGATGATAATTAATATACATGGGAACAGTGAGTTTCAAACACGTGAGAAAATTCTTCACTTGACAAATTACATCTAACCTCGGGGTCTGCACTCATGACAGTATTTTGCAGGTCCATAAGAAGAAATATTATGTACACTTTTGTGCATATTGGTAAAACAACATGAGTAATACTTATGCTAGGTATCAACAATTGTAAAGAACGAGTTAGCGTTGAGATATTCTAGTGCTACACGAATAATCACAGAAATTGATTAAGTCCAATAACACACAATGCCATCAACTTTCTCTAATCCAAGAGTACATAAAAATGTGCCCGTGTTTTTGAAGCTAACGATGAGAGGATATTCGCATAATTCAAAGTTTCTATAATAATGATGAGGAATCGGACAACACTATTGTAATGAAATGATCTGATTGAGACTAAGTTAATTATCAGCTTTCATGACCTTAACTAGTGTCTGATAATTTTGTTTAAAGGACCCAGTTTGACGTTACCCCATAATGTACGTGATTCCCCCCCCCCTCCTTAACTTTAAATTTTCATCTTACACCAAAGTTTCATGCTCTTGTGTCTAAAACGGTTTAAGCTATGTACTTGCAGACAATAATCAATGTAGCCCAGTCTGGCATAATTAAAAAGGGTATTCTTTGCATGCAAAGGCTCTCATGAATATTCTAGACATTAACCAAAATGTGCATCAGAAGTACCGAGAAAGGCTGTCCAAACGCACAGGTACAGTTGTGATTTCCTGGTGCTAATCCAAGAAGAGCTGTTTGAATATCTTTCTCTCTCCCTCTCCCTCCCCTCCCTCTCCCTCTCTCATCTGCTTTTCTTTCTCTTCTCGCATTCGCGTCCCTTTTCTTTTCTCACTCCCTTCCCACCGTTTTCCTTTCTATTTCCAACTCTTTTCTTCTCTCTCTCTCTCTCTCATGTTCGCACGCACATTAGTTCATAGGCAGCGTTGCACACGGTGGACCTACGAGTCAATCGTTCTGTCTAGAGACAGTACAAAGTCTAGTGGATTAAATGTTCTGCAACCCCTATCTTCTCGGTGCCTAGCGCTCGCCGTCACAGTACCGTCCACGAAAGCTATTCATTATAGCCGTCACAACAGCTGGTCCTCCAGGTGATGGTGTGTAGAACAGTCACGTGAGAAGAACAGATCGCCACGTCACATCTAACAGGAACTTTGATCTCGACCGAGGCGAAACTTTAGCTGTGGCACCCGTGTCACTAACGCAGGTTTGGCCCCTAAATCCCACACAACACAACGGTGAACTTTACCGTCCACAGAGAGAATTTATAAACGACTATTTCAGGTCGAAAAAAAGGTGAACGAGAGTAGAAGAGAGAAGAAGAAATGAAAAACAAACAGAAGAAATCTTTTACAGATGATTTACGCGCAGAGAACGTGAGAGGGGGGAGGGGTAAGAGAGAGAGAGAGAGAGAAGGACAGGAGCAGAAAGAAAGAAGGGGAGGGAGGGAGGAAAGGGGGAGAGAAAAAAGGGAAGGAAACAAAAAAGCCTCGGAAAGAAAGGAGCAAGTAGGAAGGGAATCTGGTGCTGTCTAGGGAATTGCCAGGTGCCTACTATTATTTTCTTTGTCCTGCAAGGTGGTTTTTGTGCATGGAGGTGACAACACCTGCTTACAATGCTAACAGTAATACACTTTAACCTCTCTGCACAGGAACTGTCTCCTCAGCTGGGACGCAACCCGCCAAGTTGGTGTGTTTACGTAACCAGCCCACAGCGAGAATCAAATCGCAACGGGGTGACCCACAGATGGCGTCACTACTGTTTGTTCCACGGAGCCCGGAGGCACTGGCTGTCACGTGGGTTCCCTGCCATTTTTCTAACTGCCCTGCACAGCTCAGGCCGCAAACTCCAGAACCCTTTGACGACAGTCGCTCATTGTCCGACACTAGAGGCCCTGCCACGAGGTGACCCCCGTGGTGACCTCACTCCTCGGCGTTGACGTTGACGTAGTACAGCCAGTAGATCATGATGAAGATGACGAAGATGCTGGGGAAGATGATGCGCGAGGCGACGTCCAGGTACATCGCGTACACAATCCCTCGCTTGGCAAACCTCTTCTTCTTCTTCTTGTCTTCGGTGTCCTCTTCCAGCGGTATCGAGACCTGAGGCACATCATCATCATCATCATCATCATCATCATCATCATCATCATCATCGTCGTCGTCGTCGTCGTCGTCGTCGTCGTCGTCGTCGTCGTCGTCGTCACAGAAGCAGCTCTAATAGTGACGAAAGTTTTCTCTTTGTCCAACGATCGTGGAACGAGTAACACGAGACACAGCACAACAACAATTTCGTACAGATCACGATTAAGTACAGAATCATCTGGTAGCACCACTGAGTCCTAACAAACAAACAAACAAACAAACAAACAAACAAAGCAAAGTGCAAACAGATTTTGACCTCTTTGACAGTGTTGCCGTTGCCGAAGTCTCTGGGGATGCTAAACACCCGTCGGATTGAGAAGTCCCTGAGGCTGTCCTTTCGACTCAAAACGTTCACGATTGCGAACTCCAGCAGCGAGCAAAAAACGAAGACTAGGCACGTAGACATCCACACGTCTATAGCCTTTGTGTAGGAAACCCTGTTGTCAGACACAGACAAAAGTAAGACATCCACACGTCTATAGCCTTTGTGTAGGAAACCCTGTTGTCAGACACAGACAAAAGTAAGATACCCACACGTCTATGGCTTTTTGCGTAGCAAGCTCTACTGAGAAAATAAAACAATAAATACTCGTAGACAACGGCGCACATTTTTTTACACCCTGATCGCTTTTGAGTACAAAACTGCAGATAACGATCACAGTCTGAACATCGAGAAAATCTCTTTACATTCTTCGTAACAAAATATTCAGTCACTGCAGAAATCACGCCTCAACTCTCATACGAAAGTCTTACGTGTGTTTTAACTCGGTTTCAGAATAAGCGCTAAAACGATAGGTGCGTACAGTTACTTCGATGATCGAAAAAAAAACCCCAGCCGATAAATTCTGAATACAACGACCGTGGTTCTGCGGCGAGAATGTGCTGCGTTGCGTTACCTGGCTTGTCGCGAGGGGAAGCAATTATCCTTTAAGCCACTTGTCACTGAGAAGAGGGAGAAAATGTTTTGTAACCAATATGTCACCTTGGAAGCGAAGCGTTCACGGCAGAGCTCTGGGTTGTCATGGTGAGCACTGTCAGCACGCCCAGCGAGATGCGTCCCGGGACGGAGTTGACGTTGAGCCAGAAGGAAATCCAAGACAACATGACGATCAGGATGGAGGGAATGTACATCTGTACCACGTAGTACGTGATGTTCCTCTCCAAGAAAAATACGGCTTCTAGACAACTGTGGTTACCTGCCGTCAGAGCAAGTGCAAGGGAGAGGAAGAATCGAAGTAGGACAAAAATAAATAAATAAATAAATAAATAAATAAAATAAATAAATAAATAAATAAATAAATAAATAAATAGAGGAAGAAAAGAAAGAAAACCAGGAGAGGAGGAAAAGCAAAAGAACTGCGTTAGGAGACACCTAAAAGCTCGATCAGAACGAGAATTCTTTTTACTGAAGCTCAGCTCTAGATGCTAATTAGATACAGTGTGCTTCTTCACGAGAAATTTTAAGGCAAGAATTAATATATAAGCTTTGAAATTTACAGCAGCGTTATGTGCTTCGTGAGGCAAGATTGCCTCCCTTAGACTAGGCAACAGTACAGGTATTTTTTTCCTATTGACCACATTTTAAATTTTAAAAAGAAATGTTTTTCGCTGCTATTCTCATATGGTGTCTGCATAGTGTTAGCAGCGTCGAAACGTGATGTGCGAAAATCTTGGAGAAAAAGTATTGATCATTCACCTGATTTTTGATGATAGCGTTTTCTACACCTGGTGGCGGCTTGACCCGTGACCTTGAACTGGGGAAGTTCGACGTCATTGTTGACCACAACCGGGTCTTCCTCGAGGTCCGTGTCTGTCGTCTGAATAGGTTCTGTGAAGTTCATCCAGTCCAGAGTAATCTTGTCGTCCGCATAGCCGACTGAAACAGGTGGGGTAATAAGATAGTGAAATGATGATGATGATGAGGAGGAGGACGACGACGACGAGGACGAGGACAAGGAGGACGAGGAGGAGGATTATAAGGGTGACAACGACAGTGATGGCGGTGTAAGCAACGATGAGGAAAAACAGGAATAAACCACAACATAAACGCGAAAAAGACAGAGAAGAGATACGAAGGTGAAAGTTCACGGCGATCAAGTCTAATGGTAAAGACTTCACAAAGCGGCACTTACAGCTCATGATTAATATGGAGCAGTGCTGCTTGTCAAATGGGTAGTAGCGAAGGTTCATCGGACAGCTGAGTGTCATTGACAACCTGAAAAAAGGGGAGTCGGTAGATTGAGTAATGTCTGCGGCCTGCGCAATGCCAGCTGACTGCGATAAACTGCCATGCTTACTGCTTGACACCAAAAATTCAATCAAAAAGGAAACAGACGTATTCAGGAAGTAGGTGGCACTGAGAGAAGTCCCGATACCACAGCTACCACCGTCGCTGCTAAGCACCCACTCCCGACACCACCACCACCACCTGAGTATCTCCACCAGGTCAACAGTTCTCATCAACATCGCTGCAGCTTCCAACGGCTTTTTTTTTCAATAGCGCCAAACAGCCAGCATTAATATTTCACGAACCGAAGAAAACACTAACACGGAACACAAACGTCATGGGAATCTGACCTACTCTGCTTAATATGACGGACGATGAGCGCCTTTGGGGAGAAATGGAGGAGCTATGCTAGAAGGACGCCTTTCGTTCCCTAGCCTCCAGCTACCAAACCGTCCATTAAAAATGTAGCACGTATTCAATGCTGTTTTCACGCCATTCGATTAATGCAACTGAAATCAGTTGTAAAGTATTTATCCCACGGTAGGGATAAAAAACTTTTTAGGATTTCTACTCAGAAAGTTTCCACCACAACTTATTCTTTAAAAAAAACTATTGCAAAAATCTGCACAGAAAATCTGTAACCAGTTTAATAATAAAAAAAACAAACAAACCAACAACAACCCTCTTTTTAAATTGCAGAGTTTGGGGTAGAATGCAAATGGGGCACCAGAATTTTACCAAATTTATTTTTCATTTCTCTTGGTCAGTCCTTGTGAGATCGGCCTTAGAGGACTGATTGTCCGCTGTTCAACACACAGACCTTGGGGCACAGAGCCTAGACGGACTGGCGTCCGCCATATCCCAGCAGCTCCAGTCATACATAGTTTATCACCTTAAAGCACGCCGAGCATCTGAAATATTCAGTGGCTACAAGGATTCGCGAAGTCAACAAGCTGGACAACCGCTGTTGTGAAAGCAAAAACAACCGCTGTTGTCAAAGCACGAGGTTTCCATTTACTTTATCGGATTTAAGGAACGCGAGCGAACTTCAGTTCACTGAATGCAGAGCGGATATTTTGCAGACGATTTGAACAGCAACAACTGTTGCTCGCTGTCCACCATTCGCGGATACGCTTGGATACCTGTGTGACACGAGATCTAGTCGGGTCATGTGTGTCATATTTCTATATATATATATACACGTGACATTGCGCAGTCTAAATGGTCCTCATGACGTCATCTGTGGCGGACGTCCCCAAAATGCACAATAAAACCCGTGCTAAAGAGACATTAGTTCGCATGAGGAATTTTACGCCAGCGAGGGAGCCCAGAGAGCTGACACACAACTAAGACCGGTGTAGTAAAGTCGAGGTTAAATCTGTTCCAGCCTGGTGTCTCATTCTAAACTAGTAGCGGGACGAAGTTATGGCGAAGTTATTTTTATCCCTAAATATTCAGTTTCACTGCTAATAGACTCGGGCTAGCTGTTGTTGTTTTAACTCAAGAACAAAACTAACGCTACCTTTTACATACGGGGTCTTAAGCCCGCTGTTTTGGTTTACGTACCCCTCTCCTCCCCCGTTTTGGTGCTCGTGTACCAAAACTGCGGAGGAGTGAGAAAACGGCGAGTCACCGCCCAGCCTTTCTAGTTTGTAAGTACGATATAAGCACGCCTATACAAGTAAGAAAACTTCACGACTCAATCCTAGACAACGTGTTTTCGATTTTCAACGAATTTTGTATAAAGACTTTGCTGTCTATTTTCTTGTTTCTGGCCCGTCCCCATTTCCGTTTTTTTTCCAACACACATCTTGCAAGTCGAACACTTTTGGTTCTCCCTCTTTCAGACGAAAAGAGAAGAGTGATCTTTGCTTGACCGATCTGCATCAAACGTGCAGCTGAAACTGCTGGTTTGTCGAGCTTAGGATTGTCTCCATATATTTTTACTATTTTATTATTAATCCTCTGTGTTCCGATCGGAGCATAGGCCTGCACGGAAACTTTCAATAGTTGTCTGTCCCTGGCTAACTGATTTGCCTCTCCCAAGGACATCCCTATGGTCTCCGGTTCCGAGTCTAGGGTCTTCAGCGATGTCAGGGCTGGTCATCATGTCTGTATAGAGAAGCCTATAGAATTTTCTCCATTTATTCTGGGATTTTGGGGGGTTTCTTGCTTGGCATAATGGAAAAATTTTAATCATTGCACATTGTCAGCGGTGACGCGTCAACATCTTATTTATTATTTCGGTGTTATGCCCATGAAGTAGCTGACATTGTTAACTTTTCAAACTGTCACATCTGATCTTGGTCACCACGTGATATAAGATTAGAAAAAAGGAAGTAGGGACTGAGTCCTTGTTTTACAGTCTACCTACACATTTTACAACATTCGTAGCTGGTTTTCTGATCATAAGAGCGGTCGTAAGGCCCATGTGTGTTTTGCGTCCACCGTTACGTATGAACAGGGGATAGGAACCCTCATACAAGCCAGGCCAAAAGCTGTACGAGCGTTCGTGTCTTCCTTTTTTATATTGTAAAAGCCGTTACAAGGCCGTTGATCATGCGTCATAAGACTATACCGAGCCTCTAACTTGGCATGTCCAGTCGATAATGTTCTTTTCTTTGTTTTCATGTGTGCGTGCATGTGTGCGTTCGTGCGTTCGTGCGTGCGTGTGCGTGGGTGCTTGCGTGGTGGTGGTGAAATGGGAAATTCTCGGATGGCCAGCGTGGGCGGTGACTGGTGAAAAGTTCAGTTCATATCTCTGTAAAAAAAAAACCTGAAGCTGCCCTAGGCATTTCTTTTATTAGTAAAAGTATCTCTGCTGTGTGCTGATCACTTCGGCATTGCCACGATCCAAAACAGAAAAAAAGTTCTATTGCGTGCTCCTCCCTTCATATCTTCTTGCTGTCCGCGTCGCTCCTTTGCAGCCAAGAACGCACGTGCGTTTTATCTCTCTTATCGTTTCTGTATCATCTTTTTTGAAGTTCCCTCTCTTGGTTGGTTTTCTTGCTGCAGTTTTTTTCCAAACTCCGAGAGATAACGCACTCTTTAAAAAAAGCTAGTCTTATAAGCAACTGAAGGAGATCGCGTCACCGGGCCAGAGCTAGTACGACCGAGTGGCTCCCTGACCCTTTTACCTCTGAAAGAAAGTGGACTCTGATCCTCTGACAGACCATTTTCAGAGTACACACCCTCATTAACCATGTCATTAAGCTGGCTAAGATTGTCGCGCACTATCGTGATGAGCCTGCCAGTAATTGTCTAATAGTCGTTAAGGATGTGGACGCTTAAAAAGCGGAAAACGCACGTGGTGCGTGCTGCGCATTTTCATCCTGCGATGGCCATGGCACAGGATCACTCCCGCAGCGAACCGGGTGTTTCATTTCTAATGTTTTGACTATACAGTTCAAACTTCTTCAAAAGAGAAGGTTTTAGAGAGAAGGGCGATCTGGTACAGTATGCATGCCAGACCTTTGATAGCCGCCTCCGCAATGACTATACAATTCGGACGTCTTCAAAAGAGAAGGTTTTAGAGAGAAGGGGGATCTGGCACAGTATGCATGTCAGACCTTTGTCAGCCGCGTCCGCAGTGATATGGCTGTAGCGTGAGGGGAGTTTTAAAAGTCAGTATTTTGATAAGGTTTAGTAAGGAGTTACCTTTGATACAAACTGCTGTAGATGGAGCGCGCATGTTCGTAAAGGATCGTGTATGCAGCACATAAAATCCATGTTTTTGTATGTATTAACGAAACATTACATCCAATTAATGTTTCAATATGGATAAATGGCTAGAAAATAATGGTTTGTAGATAACCTCATCTATCTGTTGTCATCGATAGGTGTTAACAGTCAAGAAGGGGGGGGGGGGGTATTTGTTGCTTAACGTCCAGCCGCAAACTGTGTGCATATCAGGACAGTGTTGCTTAGACAAAGTTTACGTGCTGCCACACGTGGAACTGATGGCGCAACACGGGCCTCAGTCCCACCCAGTCACGTTATACTGACACCGGGCCAACCAGTCCTAGGTCTGTTCCCTATAGTGTCAGGCGTCTGGCAGGGCAGATACTAGATTGCCAAATTTTTGAGTCTTAGATATTACTCGGCCGGGATGCGAACCACCGACCTCCCGCCTCGGAAGCGGAGGCCTTAACCACTAGACCACCGAGGCGGTCTGTTTACGGTTAAAAGGGTAGAAGTTAATGGTTTTTACTTTATAGAGTATAGAGTATAGAGTATAAAGACGTAAAGACTATACGTCATTGCACTTGCTGAAGGCACGCATCTTTCTAAAATTATTGAAGTAGATAAAATATTGAACTTCAGGCTGCATCTTCTCTAGATGCTGATATCAAGAACGTCGACCATTTTCGAGGTGATCATCTTCACGCATATGCGGGCGGTTTCTAACAGAAAATCAGGGGATCACATGTAACTGCACATTAACACTGGGGATGAGCTGTTCTCCTCCCTCGCGTGCTTACCTGGAAATGTGAAGAATGGATGCGTCCTTGTAGAGACGGCATATCTGATTGGTTATCATCACGTCGTGAAAGAAAGCTTTCTTTTCATTGGGGAAAAACAGGTCCGGCACCCAAATGCGTTTGATGTTGGCCGAGTCGAACTCCAGGAAGTCAGTGGTGAGTCCTTTGAAGGTTTGCTGGATGTTGAATTGGAGCAGCCGTTCGTCTCTCCATCGGAGATGAAGAAGTAGGCTGACTGTGAAGTCCTTATCAAAAAGGTAGACATCAACCTGAATTAGCTACGTGGGTTCATCCTCCTATAAGGAGCGAACTGTGGCAATGTGGTCCTGAACGTCGTGAAATATATACGACAAGAATATTTTAAACATAATGTTAGATAAACTGACTTTGATACTTTCTGCTTCACACCTTTCTTTCTTCGGTCTTTGTCAGTTCCCTCCTACCACATTCTAGTCACCCTCCCTTCATTTTCTTCTGTCGTTTCTCATTTGCTCCACCTTGCAATAAGGAAGATTACTTGGCACATTGTTAGACCTGGTTTCTGAACATTCACCGTGAAAATTAAAAATAAAATATAATTTATATATAAATTACAATATAATTAAAATATTGGTCTTGGTCATGGTCGCTGTTTACACAGCTATAAAAGTTTAAAACACGACAGTCTTCTATTCTCGTTTTGACACAGTATGCATGAGGCAAATCGAGCTGTAAAATAAATTTAAGCTCAAGTGGTGAGTGGACGCAATAGTTCTTGGTTCTCCCAGTTTACCATTGTGGCTTCGTTGACTGAGTCGATAGTGTCGACGTATATTTTGACTTGAACGTTGGTGGCTTTGTCTGGAAAGAGAAAAAGGTAAGCATGTGAGTTGACACCGGTACACGTGGGCCGTCCTGTAGCGGCGTCACTGGTGTTGTAGACGAGAAGCTTTGCGTGTTGCTTTTGTTCGTACATTTTAATTTCGAGTTCTTTTCAAATTGTCAGCATAAACAAGACTAACCCGCAGCATCGTTTTTACCCTTACCTTGGGGTATGGTTTGCATAAAGAAACTTCTCATGGCGTACATTTTGAAGTACATTTCTTTATATTAGCATTAGAGTTCTTAGCATTCTACATTCGAGTTCTCACTCACTCACTCACTCACTCACTCACTCACTCACTCACTCACTCACTCACTCACTCACTC
>SMGT01003168.1:181532-207565 GCA_004794575.1 Lanistes nyassanus
AGGTGAAGTGGGCGAATGTTACGTCCAGGGGTGGGTTGCAGGGTGAAGTGGGCGAATGTTACGTCCAGGGGTGGGTTGCAGGGTGAAGTGGGCGAATGTTACGTCCAGGGGTGGGTTGCAGGGTGAAGTGGGCGAATATTACGTCCAGGGGTGGGTTGCAGGGTGAAGTGGGCGAAAGTTACATCCAGGGGTGGGTTGCAGGATAGCTTGTGTCGGCCCTTCCAGTCATAGAAGATGTCAAAAGGCCCTTTCATGCTGTTTTACTTGGATATGTGGACGGGCGACAATAAACCCATGCCACTCAGTCTCAGACAGACGCACAGACGTATAGACAAGTACAATGAGGAGTTTTAAAGAAATTTCCGTCACTTAGGTGCGTTTCCGAACCACTTCATCCACTCCTCACCCAATATTCATCACGCGAGGTCACTAGGCACATGATGACACATAAGTGGCATGCCCGCACCATTCTCACGATGGGCTTCACCAGAACAGGAGCAGCTCTGCCAGGCATCCGACCTAGCTAACCCCTAGCCAGTGCAGCCTCTTGCCAGCCGCCTAAACTATTTTGTTAAGAAAAAGGTTTTCTGAAGTGTAATGATCAGACAAAAACATTGCAGAGCACAGTTCTTACATCCTTGTTTCTGACTTGTCGGTGGAGTGGCATTATCTATTTCTTTCTTTCTTTTGTTTCTTTCTTCTACAGGAGTAAACGAGGTCGAAATACGATTTCTCTCTGTCTGGTTGATGCCTTTCTTTTGCTGAGAAAAGATTATTCTATTTGACCTATCTGCGAAGCTGGAAGTAACTGTGATACTGAAGCTAACCCAGTTCCATATAAGGACACATAAGGAAACAGCGTAATCGTAGTTATTAGAATTATAATGTTGTATTGCGCTACGTGGGACATCATCGACATCTGAGCGATGGCCCTTTACATTTCACGTTTAGCGAAATCGTTATGACAACAGTGTCGTGTTTCAATTAAAAGGAAAGTTGGTAATTACCCTGTGGCATTCAGGGGTGAGACTAGGAAAGCAAGCGAAATGGCTGCATCTTTCTCAAAATGGCCCCCGTAACGATCGACAAACAGGAAGCATGTCAAGGCACACCTGTGCGTGCCTACAGTCCCAGCCGCACGTGTCTGCAGCAAAAAGTCGCCTCAAGACGACACGATGTTTTCAAAAGACGCGCAGAGTAATTTTAACCGTCAGACACCTGGTGTGCTCATTATTCATTGTGAGCATCTAGGAATTTTTTTTCTAAACACGCTTTCTTGTCGCTTTCTTTCGAGCTAACTTTCAGACTTTAGAAAATGTTTTCAAATCGTTTTCAAGCGCTTGAGTGATGGGTATCCAGCGTGTGTAAAGAGAATGTGGATTAAATGTATTTTATCAGTCTATTTCTCCACCTGTCTGTTTTCTTCTCATCAAAACGCCACCACCCTCAAGTCGTTCCTCCCCTTTCACCAGAGCATTCACATTTTCTCTGTCGTCATTGAAGATTTCTGTTTCTAAACACACTTGTAGCTGCTCGTTTAAAGGTTGAGCAACCCAACTGCACATTGAAATGTATCTGCAACATGGCAGTCGCCTTTGACGTGAAATTCCAGGCAGAGGGAGGTGAAAGTCCACTGGTCATTCAATCAGTTAATCGGTCTCTTTCTCTTCTTTCCTCCTTAATTTCAACCGCCCCCCCCCCACTTCATTTCATCTACACAAACTGGCAAGATGGTATTCGTTTCTGCAAAAAAAGAAATATACATATTTCGAGGAAATTTGATTTTCAAACTAAACGCATGCACATCACGCATAGATGGCGATTTGGACGTAAATACTTGTCTAGAACGCGTAAGTGGTGATTTTGAGCAACGGTAAAAGGACAGGATGAGCGATTGCTGATTTTCAACATAATTGTATTTATAGCACGCCTGTATGCAAATTTTCTACGTCAACCGACAGACCGAGCGATTTATAACGTGCAAGAACACAATTCGCGCGGACGAGACAACAAACAAAACAGTTGTGTGTATATATAAATACACACCCCCAAACAAAGCAGGGGACACATAAGACCTAGTTGGACGTCACAAACCAACCGGTGGGCCCAGGCTAACCAAACAGGTCAGGAGACAAAGGACACACATCAATCCCCCATCTCGAAATAGAACAGGTGTAAAAGGCAGTATCATAATAGGATGATGTCAGTAAATTTAGAGATGACGCAGACAGGCAGTGGCTATGTACAACACGTGGAACTGCGGACTTTCGTCAAAATTGTCAGCAAAAATGTGAATTCTGACATTTGTCCATAAGGAAAATGAGTTTCTTCTGTTGATAAATACAATTTTTTTTCTGCAATTTCCCTTTCTTCCAGTATATCTTCGTGTACTTCCTGCGCACGTGGACGGGATGTGTGTGTGTGTGTGTGTGCAGTGTGTGCACGTATCTGTGTGGATTAGTAGGTGATTGTGTCCCTGTGAAGCTGTATGTGAATCTTCGTGGGGATTAATCCCTTTCCAAAAATATTCTTTAAATTGACACACGGAACAAAAGTGAGTGTTAAGGTCCCTCTACGTTGGCAGGTAGCCTTTGAAGCAGCCCCTGCATATTTTTTTTAAAAAGGAGCAAACTTAACAGAGCCGATTTGGAAGATCTAGTTTAGAAACTAAATCTGGTTTTGAGGCCTTGGTTAAGTCCGAAGCTTGGCATGCTCGGCAGAGAAAAACATACAAACAGCGATGCCCACATGGAGTTTAAACATCTCCGACTCCCACACCTGCATGACTTCCTGCACGAGGCTCGTACCTGGGCTGAGCAAGAAGCGCGTGCTGCTGTTTCTCGTGGTTCCAAAAGCGAGCGACGCTAGGGAGAGGCAAGTTGTAAGGTGGAGGGTAGAGAACTAAGGATAGAAGTCACACTGTAAAGGGACTACAACGGAAGTCAAGTGGAAGGGGAAGTTAATGAAAAATACACAGGAGAGGGGGAGAGAGAGAGACATGCTATCTTTCTAGTCTACTCTTCTCTTCCATTCTTTCCTCTTGCTTACCATTCGCTCCCTTATTCGTTCACACGCTAGTACTTTTCTTTCTCTCTCTCTCTCATGCACGCACACTTATGCACGCACGCACGCACGCATATACACGCACGCACATAGAGGTGAGATGTGAGAAAAGTATAGAAAAGGGAAGAGAAAGAGAATGACAGAGGGAATACCATGACTGGAAGAAGAGACACCCCACCCCACCCCACCCCACCCTGCAAGAAAGAAACGTTAGAACTGACTGGTTGTTTGGGGATTTTTGTCGGGGGTCGGGGAGATGATGTCAGGGGTCGGGATAGAGGTCCTACTACTAGTAAATCCTCTGGAACATCCTCCAAACTGGTAAAACTGCAGTAAGAAGGGTGTACAACGTTCCACACCCGCAGTCTCGACACGAGTGTCCGACGCGCTATTCAGCCACCACTTCCCCCCCCCCCCCAGTTTAGGGGGATTAGCGGAGTGAGGAAATGGGACTCTTCAGCCGAGAGAAAATAAAAGGAAGCTAAATGCTCTTGCGGCAATTCGCTGCTTCACAGCTAGACTACTTGCTATTTTTTGTCGCCAGAACATGGAATGGCGGAACTCTTTAAGTTCCACGTTAGGCTTGATCGACAGCTTTCAGTACGTCAGCAGTCCTGCTTTATTTAGCGGCTGACATATATATATATATAATGGAATCATTCGGGTGGTCCCCGAGAAGAAGCGAAATGATCGTCGTGAAAATTACGTTTTTCAAGTCATTAAAGAAAATCGGTAAACGAGAGGGCGCGTGCTGCTACAACCAGTGCAAAATCATCCCAAACGTGCAGAGACCTTGTGAGAAGCCAACATTCTAAGTGGTGGAAGGAATGTGGTAACTGGAACAGAAAAAAGGAAGGAAAGGTAGGAACTTGGGGAAGTTCGTGAATTGCTTTCACTCCAGTCGAACAGTGAAAAGCGATGCTAAAGATAAAAAGGGCGCTTAAAAGATTGGTACGCACGAAGATATGAAATTAGAAAGATTAAAGTTTTCGTCTCTCAGCATGTTCTTCACGGGGCTGTTGATCTGTGAAGGAGACCTGTGACGACTACGTATGTATCTTAAAGATTAAAGAAATTCAGAACTGTTTTGTTTGGGGTGTAAAGGGGATGAGCTGTTAATAATTATTTGTTCGGAGATTTAATGTCGGTATCCTTAAAAAAAAGAAGCCAGTTGTTGAGAATTCAATGTGTTTCAAGAAGTCCTTATAACTTTGTGTCTCGAGTACAGAAGTATCCGTACAAATTAGTCGAGTTTCTCAGTAGTCTCTCTCAAAACCTATGGACTTTATGCTCCTCTCAGAAAAGAAATTATTAACTTCAAGTGAGACAACTGAAAAGCAGCCCCAAACTCTTGGCCCCTGTAATAGGTTTAGTCATAACCTCATCAACTTCAGATTTAGAAGGTCTATGTCTTTAATTTCTCGCAAGTTAGGGACTGGTGTGGCTGAAGTTATTCCGTAAAGTCCATTCGGAGCGTGAAAGGTTTTTCAATGTGATTAAAATTACCTCACTACGACAGCTAAAATTAGCTCCCAACAATTTCAGTGAATGACTGCTCTCCATTTGTGAGATACGGTTGATACAGACGGGGACACAAATGTAACGTTACAGTAACTCATGGATATATTTATATTACGAACGGGAAAGGTAGAAGCAAATGATAAACAGATAGCATACAACCTTCCTCTAAATCAACGAAAAATCTGATATCTTCATGTTGTGAGTTATACATCTGCCACCACTGAACTGGAAGTGCTTATTTTATAGAAGAAAATAGGAACACTTGTGTGCCATTCAATCATCTACAAGTGCTGTAGGTACAGACGTCCGAACTCACAAAAAGACTGAAGCCCTTTTTTGCACTCTAAACCTGAGTTCAGCTTTCACTTTAACCTAGAACATGCATTTCCGCCACCCAATCTGAATAAGGTTGAGGGTTTGTGGGGATCCTCAGGTCTCGAAAACACAATTTGTGCCTGAACGGTTATTAGCCTATTTAACAAAACCTTTGAGTTCTTACTAAACGCAAGAATAATTCACATTTGATGGGCTTCGTTGTATTGTGGGACTAGACTTTGAAAACCGAAGCGAAAGCATCGCGTGCCAACAAAATCCCAAGTGGTCCACCCTTAGTTCTTTTCTTGGGGAATTGGGGGAGAGGGTTAAAGTCTTCTCTGAGCAAAAGGTTAAGAAAACTGGGAAGGATAGAGGGTTGGTTTGCAGGAGGTGAGCAGAAAATAATACCTCAAAGAACGAGAAATATACTTTTGAAAATTGCGAAGGAAGCTACAGTTATCATGGGAAGTTCTAGCCGAGTCTGGTTATCTTTAAAAAGACTGGCAGTAATCATTTTGTTGCTCGCTGCTGGTAGTAAAATTTCATCTGAAGAGGACTGGTGGTGTCCCCACACTTCCAAAGGTCCCTCGTGCTCAGAGATCTTCACTAGCCTGACTCCCACAGGGCAAGCCAGCGCGATGGAGACCAAAGGTCAATCCCACAATGCACAACCCCAAACCCTACACGAAATATTCTGAAGCAAGTTCATCATTGTCTGGATACCAACTGTTTCAGACAACATTTAACGAATACCCGCGGACGGATGGACGAGAACCTTACAAAACTGACATTCGGAAACAGCTTTGAACTTATTTTCGAAGGGTCCACTTCAGAGGTCACGGCGGTAAGTTATGGGACTCAGTAAGCAAGGTGAAATACAGTGCGCGCACCCACTGGCAAACGATATCGGACTTCATGAGTCATCTGCAGTTGTACACCTAGGGCTGGCAGTGTATAGCAGCCAAGCAGGGCACGCCGACATCAAAAGAAGAGAAGCGTTAGAGAGAGGAGCTACGGAGACAGAGGATGATGCCATCCGACGTCATTCTCAGAGAATGACACAAAAGATAGATTGTCCGTTCGGCGCCAAGGATAACAATACCAGCTCGATTCGTTCCTTCGCTGACATTTTCCTTTGTTTCCAGAGCGCTAAGACAAATAGCCTTCTCTAAGACGGCATGCTCTATTATTTATAGACACTCGCTTTCTAGCTGCTGTACGCATGCCTATCTGCTGCATCAAACATTGAGAACCGATTCTCCCATTTTAAAAGTTATGGTTTTTTTATTTCCACTCTTCCACTTTCAGTCTGTCTCTGCCCGTGGTTATATTCTCTCTCTCGTCCTTATGTTGAACATTCTTCCCTTAGGGGTTTTTTCTGCTCATTTGGCCTATGTCCTTAGTCATCAGCGTTAAGTCCCAAGAGTGTGCTTTTAAGGAGAACGCCTCGACTTACAACGAACACTCCCCCAAATCACGTGATCCTCGAAGGACTGAAATAGCTACGTGTTCTTCCTTATCTCTCTGGTTCTTTGATTGGTGCTACAATTTTTCCCCTTGCACATGCATTTGTCAGAATAAAAATGCACTCCATTAGTCTGTGAGGTCTGGGGCTGTAACTGTCAACAGGAAATATCTGGGGTTTTTTTTTTGTTTGCTTTTGTCGGTTGCAAAACATTATGCCATTCTGCTAACGTGTTTCATTTCAATAAGCTGCTGCATTGTTCATACTCTTGGTTTTCCATGACAATATTTATCAGTTCCGTGACCTGCCTCTACACAAGGTGCTTCCACTGCTCAGAAAGAACACCAAACTGAGCACGCTGGTACTCACAAACACATGAATTCAAGTATTTACATGCATTCACGTGTGCTTTGGCGTCGGCGGAAAGCATGTATATGTCGCTTAAATGGCGAAAAATCGAGTAAACGCACATTTTCGATGACAGGAATCTTTCTCAAAGTATGTTGTGCTGTGGCACACTGTGCGGCGCGGACACCAGAATTGAAGCACATGTTTGTGGTTCAACAGTTATGGACCATCCTGGTTGAAAATTTGTCCTTGTTTAGGCTATGTTAGTATTTCGTCTCCTGATCAGCAGGCACCACATTTAGGCAGAGTTTTGCGATATTAAAAACATTAAGAAAGTGCCGCGACAGAAATTTGCATTGCCAAAGAGCGCTGCAGCACGCGAAAGTTTGAGAACCACTGGGCTCCGGATCTTGTTGATGGCGAACGTGAAACAGACGGCCCAATCAAATTTTTAAATGTCTCGCGGGAACAGTCTAAGAGGGCGCTGTAAGGGGCCTGTCGTGCACCTGGGCCCAGTAAAGTAACCGTTACGCCAGCCCCATTCGCATGGAAAGAATCGAGTGAAAACAGAAGCGAAAAAAACTAGTCCAGCCTTCTGCATAAAAAATGGGTTGAACAATATAACATTAGATCACGATTTTTGTGCTCATAATTTTGCCCCAGAATCATTGATAACAAGTTGGGTGGAGGTGGGGAAGGTCACTTTGGAAATGTACTCTTTGAGCAGATAACTTTTTCCACGCCTGATAACGACAAGTTCGAGGGCAGACCATAAAATATTATTATAAAGCTTTATTGATTGGCTTACGGCTTACGGCAAACCCAGATCGGCAGTCTCAGCCTTTCAGCTGAGGGACGGACCCGGGATTTCCCAACCTGGTATCGCGACCACATGTCCCCCTGTTAAGAACACCCTGTTAAGAACACCCTGATTAGAATACCCTAGCTTTTGCTTTCCAAAAACACCTTATCATTTATTTTTCTTTTCTTTTTTTCCCTGTCGTTATTTTGTCGCCGTTCTTATTTAATCTTACCTGATAAGACGAGAGGAGTGGTGCCAAACGTCAGCGAGGACCAGTTATACACTGAACTGTTTGTACGAATTGTTGTACATTATTTCACCAACCCGACTGCGCTATCTGGGTAGACTTTGTGCATGCTGAGTTAATCCAGAGTGCGCTATCAAACAATACTGTTGGTGATTACTTTACCCCCAGCTTTAAAGGGTAAAAAAAGATTCCAGAAACACATCTATGGTATACTGCACTCTTGCTGGTAAACAGAAAGAAAATGTCTCAAGAGTGTTGAATGCGTCACAGACAGGACAAACAGCCCTACGAACCACGTGTGACCTTTTGAAGTGGCAGGGAAGGTTTTTTTTTTTTGGGGGGGGGGGGGGGGGGGGGAGTTGCACTCTAGTTCACACGCCGGACGAAATATGGTCTGACACGAGAGTCCAGAGTCCACGTCTGTCTGACATGTTCTGTAAACTGGCTGGCAGAGAGAGAACCTGTGGGTATTCCCTGCATGGCGTGTCCGGACGGAATGAAATTGAAAGCGCCGGAATCCATCCTGTGGCGCGTATTTACCCCCAAAACCATACAAACATTTTATTTTGCGTGTCAGACCTCCAGGGTCTATGGCAGAGTAAAGCGAAGACTCTTTAATGTAACTAACTTTAAAAAAACCCTCTCATGTCTGAGTCCTTCCCCCACCCATTTCAGAGACATACGTAGTAGTTTTCCAAGAAGCAACTTCAAAAAAAAAATATTTAACTGCGTCCGGAGATCAGTGGCGGAAAACCCGTGTGGGTTGATGGGAAACGGGATTGGTTTCCTAAAACGTGACTGAGTCCCACTGTAAAACTGTACGCCTGCTGCAAGGAGATGTCTAATTTTTCCAATGCCGATGGGAGGCTGACCAAATGCGAAAAGACAATTTTGTGGAAACAGGATCGACATTTCATACCGCTAATGCTTTGGAGGGTCGTGTTGTATTTACTGACTCGGGGAAGTCAGTGCACATCGAATTTGTGGGATTCACGAAAACTTTGCCGAGGAAGGCCAACATCTGAAATATTACACTGTTCATGATCACTGTCAGGCGTTCCGTTGATAAAACCGATGAGTGGAAGGGGTGAAAGGAAGGAAGAATTAAAGAAAGGAAGAGTACATAAATTCCTAGATTTTTGTTCTGTTCAACTATTCGACGACTATTTTTCCGATTTTAAGATGTGGACTGAGGACTGTTATTTCTACCGAGCGACAAATACTTTAGACAAAATCTAATGCTTATTCCAGCTCTTACGATCCCTGCACAGAACATTTTATGGACGTCGATAATGGAGCAGCGAGATCAAACACGAAAGAGATAAATGTGTACACGCAGTTGCACATCTTATAACAAGTCCTCACTTTCGGGTCAACGTTCTCGTCTCGAATTGCACTCCACTCAAACCACATGACAGAGGCGACATGCCCGCTGGGGAAACGCACTGAAACCCCGAACCCAATCAAACGGCGAGCTATATTTCCGGATTTTTTTCAAGTGGGGGGTGGGGGTGGGTGCTAGGGGAAGGTGTAAGGGTTGGGGTTATGGATGGGGCTAGGGACGGGGAAGGCGTGGTTAGGAGAGGGGTATTGTAGATGTGGGGGTAGAGTTTAAGATTACGACGCCTCGGCGTTTAATGCTTATTGGTTAGAATTAATACGATTCAATTGTGCTTTTTGGTGCTTTTTATATTCATCGCTTCATTCTTCTGGTACACTGCTAAGCCAAGTTTTTTCTCCTTTTCCACTTGTTCTTTTTTCTTCTTTTATGTTTGTCTGTGAAAGGAGCTGCCAAGATGTAAAACGGGCGCGCGCAGTAGTGACAATAAACCCGCAATCGGTCGAGGCGTCTGGGGCAATGAGAGGTACGCCAGCCAGAGAGGGGGGAGCAGGGAATATTTGGTGAGAAAGAGGAAGATTGCGAGTCTGTGATGGCGTGCAGGTAAGATTACGCACATGATGCCTACGCTGGATAAGTGTGGCGCCAGCACCCAGGGTGGATGCAACAGACTGGCTGCTTCCTCGCATCACGCGAACAGTCTGAATAAAAATAAAATTAAAAACTTGAGAAACGAAACGAAACGAATCGGAACGAAAATGGAGCAGGATGTACCTTGCCGCACTTATGTTTTTTCTCCTTGTTCTTTCGTTTTAACCTTTACGAGTTACCGTGCTGCCTTAGTTCAGAGCTTGAATGGGCTAGGTTTTAGCGAAATAAGTGTGCGTGAACATATATTCCGCGGCCGATTTCTCTTAGGGGCTGGGGTGCGTAACGGAGTGTACCAAATGACAATAATGAAGATGGAGAGGAGAATGACTCTGTACTCCTTTTTCCGCAATTTCGACTGCTTCAAAGCAGAAGCAAATATTGTAATTTGGAATAAGATAATTTCCTTCATTACCAGAAGGTGCAGACTGTACACGCTCTTGCTCGATGGAAAAAAGAGAGAGTGAGAGGTCAAGAGCCGAAGGTTAGGGGTGAATAACTGGGCTGACGTTATGCTACTACTTTCACGTGCAGATGTGAAAACAGAACAACAGATGCATACTGAAATATAGCTCTAATACCGGTGAACAGAGAGGGCTGCTGCAGGCAAATTCTTTTAACGCAGGAATCCCACTCTGTTCTTTCTTTGCTCAATGCATTTGTATTCAGGCAACCCTCAGTTTTAGTTAGCCGATCTTGACTATAGAAAGGGTCAAAACTATTTCACTGACCCCTTTAATTTCACTTCGCCACAAGGGTGAATTCGTGGCAAAGTCTATTCGTTAGCTTCAATAAAGTGGCCTTTCAATTAAAAATTTGTGTGTTGTGAGGAAACTGTAACTTAGCGAGTCGCTGGTCTCAGGACCTAATTAACATTAAATCTTCACAAACTTGCGTATTCCAGAGGCTCCGTCTAAATTTATCTCTTTAAGGGTTTCTCCATTTCTTATCTTCTTGGCTAACATGAAGCCCAGTGTAGCAGCTAGGTACAGGGAATTCTCGGCACTGTTCTCTTTAGAGTGTACTGTGTCTAAGGCTGAATCCACTCTAGAGTTATTTCTCCCTAGGCACAGTGCAGTTCTGCCTAGGCACAATACTAGTTTGGCAGGAAGCACCAGTCTCTACCTAATTACATGCTTTTACGTACTAAATATATCAAGTAAATATCAACTGGAGCGAAACTTTCACTTGTAAACTGGATTATTTCACACGAAGAAACTTTTTAGAGTCTGAGTCGATCCAATTATTAATTAAAGCAATCGTCATTATTTTCATCGGCAATCCTCATCCTCCAGTCAAATGATTTATGTAAATACCATTCACTTGCCGGTGATCCAGTTGTGCATACAACTGCATTTTTCTCACAGAAAGAACACGATTATTCTAGAGTACTCTAGAGGGACCTCTGCCTGAGAACTGTGGCTGGGCAGCGTGCACTCTAGAGCAAATTGTGCCTTAGACAGGGTCCAGCCTAGAGCGTCCCCTGCCTAGAGAATGCACTGTGCCTCCTACACTAGATCCATGTTTGTGACCTTAAAATGTTAGTATAATGGTTTGATAAGTCTTAAAGACACTCATTTATAAACTATATAAAAATGGATTTAACAAATAAAACTTCATAAAATAATTGCACTGGAAAATGGAACAACTTAATCCGAAGCTAATATTGCCGACCAAGCCATCTGCACTAGTAGCTTCATTCGGCAAATGATAGCTTTATATAAGACGTAGTTTCTTAGAAGGTAAAGGGGTTATGAGGGGTTCTAATGATTTCTTAGAGGTGGGGGGGGGAGATTGACAAAATTGGCTTTAAAAGGCACATAACATACTGTTGGATAAAGTAATCAATACAGCTATAGTCGTGATATAAAAGTTAAAACAAAATATTTTTGTTTTGTAGCTCGCTGAGCTGGTCATGACAGAAATGTTTGTAAATATTTGATACATTTATGTGCTGCACAACACGTAAACAACATCCAGCATTCCAGATAAGTGCGTCGGCATTTCTCTTGTGAAGTCACTATCTCAGCCAGAAAGTGTAGCGCCCTGTTCGGCGGATAGAAGAATCAAGTGAACCAGACTCCGACCTACTGACAGCGCCAAGCACAAGACACCAATAATCTTGCAAGTTGTAACGTGGTCTTGTTTCTGGACTTGGAGACTTTCAGGACATTTTTCACCGCAACACTTATGTCTGTCCGTCCGTCTTTTCGTCTGTCTGTCCCCCCTTCCATCATCCATCCATCCATCCATCCATCCATCCATCCATCCGTTCGTCCATCCATCCGTTCGTGCATCCATCCGTCCATCAATCCATCCGTTCGTCTGTCCATCCATCCATCCATCCACAATCCATCCATCCACCATCCATCCATCCATCCATCCATCCATCCATCCGTTCATACACCCCTTTCTCTCTTTCTGTATCCCATGAACTATACGCATGTCTGTCTATCCGCCTGTCTTCCTGACTGTATGCCTATCTGTCCGTCCGTCCGTTTGTTTGAATCCCAGACTGCCTGTTGTCTCTCTGCCGCCCCCTCTCATTCTTGCTATTCAACCCTCTATTCCTCTCCATCCTTCGTAAAGGCTTATTGCCCAGGTATCAATAAATCATCACAATCTCTCTTTCCGGGACTTTCTCTCTCCACTCCCCAGTCTCCCGGAGGGCCATCTTGAATTACTCATGTGGACCGATTATCGGGTCCCCATAAGCTCCTACACCGCAGACATCACGCGTCTACCAAACTTTCCTTTTCAACTCACTCCCCGAGCCCCTTCCCTGCCCCCAGCCACACGATTACTGTCCCTGTGATCTGTGAAAGAGGTCGCAATTCGTGCAAAGCTGTGTATTGATTACATGCACTTGAAGGAAACCAACCCCGGGGTCAGGCAGACCCCGGGCTACAGCCTCCTGACGTCATTCAAGAATATTCCCTGCTATTATGGGATGGCATCGTAATGCATCGACAAACCACAAGCTTCCATTATTTGAGTAGTCAAGATAATGCGGAAATTTAGATCTTTTGTTCAGACACTTTGCGAATGCTTGGACACACTTGCAAGTGGTGTGCATGCGTGACGTGTACAGGCACACCCAGATAGACACATACACGAAAGTGCATAAGTGTGTGTGTGTGGGGGGGGGAATGGGGAGGTAAGTATGGGGGAGAATGGGGAGGTAAGTTTGGGGGAGAATGGGGGGGTGCGTGTGGGTGGGTGCGTGTGGGTGGGTGCGTATGGGTGTGTATCTGAGCTTGTGTGTGAGAGAGAGAGAGAGAGAGACGGACAGGGAGAGAGGAGAAATGCCGCTCTTTGCCAGGAGACACATTCAATCATGGAACCGTTAATCTGGCCGAAATTAAGGAGAAAGGACACCCAGTGCTTGCGATGTTGAGACGGCAAACAAAAAAAAAGCGACACAGACCACACCAGCCTACCCACCAAACATGTAATTAGACAAGAAAGGAAAGCGATCAGTAGGGAAACGATGTCGTTTTACTAGGCCAGACCGGCCACTTGTCGACGTGTAGAGAAAGGCGTTCAAATAGTCGGTCTTTTTTTTTTTCTTCCAGAGCTACAACGAACATTTCCTGGTAAAAAGATTACATGCACAAGCTTCCATTGTTTGAGTAGGGAAGATAATGCGGAAATTTAGATCTTTTGTTCAGACACTTTGCGAATGCTTGGACACACTTTCATACCGAATCCTGCTTTGATTCTTCGAGCTATGTGCTATTTTGTGCAGGTAACAGTGCCGGCCGAAAGCTCTACTCTCTCATTCGATGCAGTGGAAATCAATACACCCAATAATTACCCGTTTTCACAAAACAATATTTGTTTGTGTAGTGTTCATGGATAATTGAAGAGAACGTTGCAGCATACGCGCTAGTGAAGGGTGGGGTGAGTAGCTGCGAGTGCACGCTAAAAGTAAGTCTTGATTTTCTCGTCCTTACCCTTCATCACGGGCTCACGTGCTCCAGAGAACTAGTGGCCTATTAGGGAAAGTGTAGACAGCGTGCTGTATCCTGACAAAGATGAATGAACGAAAAGTTTCCGATACAGAAATTATCTCCCCGTGACTCGGCTCCTTCTTCCTGCTGGTTATAATTTCTACCGGTCTTTCAGTTTTGAAATGAGGAATAGGTTAAGCACACCCTGATGGTTTGAGTATGCGTTTTCGTTTGCGTTGAAAATGGGTTGCAATTTCCGTTTGTGTTTGTGTTCATTCGTGTGTGCGTGTTTGCGGAATAACAGAAAAGTCACTAGGAGTTTATCTTCATTAATTTCTTCTGCTTGTCTGAAGACCAGAAAATCTTAATAATCTTCCGACTTGATTGTGTAAAAAAATTATTTAGGATTTATTTGTCAAGAGTTTCTGCAACATCAGGATCCATCGGCTTTAAATTCCATTGCGTTGAAGTCATTGCTCTGCAGCAAGAAAAGAATTTACTGTACGGTGTCCGCTTTCGAGGCGGGAGGTCGGTGGTTCGTACCCCGACCGAGTCATACCTAAGACTTAAAGGAAAACTTAACCTTAGAAGTAACCTGTCCTGAATTGATGAATATTGATGTTGTGAGTCTTTCAATTTCAAGTTAGAAAAATGAACTGTTCACTTACAACCCAGCTTTTAATGCCGCTCATCGGCCTTACATGGAAGCCGCCATGTTGCCTTGATGAGTGACGTCAGTTACCCAGGCAGGGAGAAAGCTACTGCAGCCGGCCAAATACATTTAAACGTTATAAACTCTTTTCTTCTAAAAACAAAAGTGTATTGACCAAAGTAGTGAATTTTGTTAAAATACTTCTTAGAAGAGTGCATTAATGAATAGATGAATATGGTGCCTATGTTTATGCGTGTGGGTAAGTCTGCGTGCGTGATTGAGCGTGTTGTATGTTTATTAATCATTGAGTTCATTTATCAATATACGTATATTCTAATGTCAGATGAACTACGATTGACATGTGTTCTTTGACATTATTTTTTCTTCTGAATATCCCCTGAGGGTAAAAGAATAAAGAAACTTGACTTTTTAGTGACATCGCTCTCAGTTGTAATCGTCTGTTCTCACTCTCAGGCTCAGCTGCCATCCGGTCTAGCCTTACTGCAATGACTTTTTCATTGGCACGCTTTGTATTGATAGTTGTCGGAATGGCTCCTCGCAGTAACATCATTTTCTTAGGTGCCTTCAAACCACTCCCTCGTAAAATGGTCCTCGCACACAAAGTACGAGGTGCGATTTGTGCTATTTATACTCCTTCGCATGACGAGGCAAATTGGCTTTCTTTAAATTTTCAAGCCCCTTTTTACATAGTGCATAGCAATCTTTTGATTTTGCTGGATTCTGAATCCCAAAAAAGCTTTTGTGGCTTCCGTCTACATTAAACGATTTGCACTGTTCGTTTAAACAGCCGAACTCTTCGCACTGTGGCGTGTTGAATGCTTCTGGGGAACTGACGTCACCAGACCAGACGACAGCAGTGATATTTTGCTTTCATTCGCGAAAGAGTACCACAATATGGCGACGTCCTTGTGCCATTATTTCCCGAAATTAAAACGTGGATTGTATGGATATAGTACCGATATAGCTTGAAGTTTATGGTTGACAAGACTCACAATATCCATATCTACGAATTCATTTCAAGTTGCGTCTAGGGTTAAGCTTTCCTTTAAGATATGGCGATCTAGTAGGCCTAGTTGCCCTGTAGGGCGCCTGGAGCTATGGGGAACAGTTCGAGGACGGGTTGGCCTGGTGTCAGTGTAATGTGACTGGGTGGGACTGAAGCATGTGTTGTGACAGCAGTCCCAGAGTGGCAGCATGTTGTCTCAAGGAATACCATCTTGGGGTGGCTTGCATGAGCGTTCGTATCTCCTGTTCCTTCGCAAAGGCGCTCATAAAATACACATGGCGAATGGATCTCACAACCACTCTTATGACTGGAAGAGCAGATACGACCGCTCATGCGAGCCAGGCCTCAAGGCGTATTCATGGCAGTTGGTTAATAAACCGATCACGATCACGTGACAAAATATCGGTTAGTGAACTTAGCTCCTGATATCCATCCTGTTTGCGGCTGGATGTTCAGCAATCAAAGACTAAAGCTCAGATCGCGTTCAATCAAACAGCATTACATACTGATTGACAAAAAAGTCTCTAGACGATGGACAAAACACGCCGAAGGTGTAAAACAGAGAAATGCAGAAGTCCGACGCGTCGTGTTCCAGAAAAATAGGAACATGCGATGTCACAGCCCGTAGCTAAAGTGATGTTATCTGTCACTCTACTTGAATCTCTGCCAACCTAACTTCTTATAGTCAATTATTCAAAAGCATTCTTTGCGAAGACGGCGGCAACAAATCATGTCAGACTCCTGGATACCGCTAGCGTGCTTTTTAATATGCACAGTTCTTACGTGTTTCCTGTGTGAAATTGTCTTTTTTGTGGAGTCCGCTGGGAGAAATTTAATATCCGGTTATTTCTGAACCCCTCCTCTACGCTCCTGCAGCTCTACTACATCTGTTTGTCGTCCATGGTTTGAGGATATTTGTGCTTTCAGAAAAAAAAATTGTCTGGAGGCGAAGGGATGCGTCCTAGTGCACGTTCCAGTACACACCAGACGGAGGAGATAATTGCAAACCTTGCCAGTCAGAAGAGATATTGCGGCCAGATTTATAATCCCGAATCACATCGTGAGGCTGCCCTAAACACGACAGCGTCTGTTTACGCTACCATTGTACAGAACACTCTAGAACACTAGCCACAAGCAGTGCATTTCCATGACAGTCGTTCCTTCCATCCAAGATGCTTTCCTCTTCTCAGGTCACCTCGTATAAATATCTGGTAACATTGGGTTCGGAAAAGGAGGTAAGCTACCTTGATAAAAAGTAATGATCAGCTGTGAGTAATGATGTCCCGTTCAAGTACGGCAAGTTTTATGCAGAGGGCAGTAAGAGTTAACACAGTTTTGAGCAAGTAGATATTAGTATCGCCGAAACTGCGAGGACTGGAAATATGAGATTTCAAGCACACCAACAAAGTTATTTCTTATATATATCTTTGCTTTCACCCCACTTTGTGTGGGTGGGCTCTCCTGGATGCCTCAGCCGGTAGAGTTGCGGGCTGCAAGATGGAAGGTTGCTGGTTCGAATCCTAGTGTGGCCAACAATTATTTCCTGGAGTTATACATTATGCAAACTCCATTCAGCCATCTCCCCGCACGTTAAAACTGCCTGACCTCACTGCCATCTTACTGCAATTATTAGTCTGGTGTTTTTTTCAGTGCATAGCTTAGCTATAGGCCCCCATCCCCCTATAGGTCAGTTTGCTGCGGGACGTTAAGCAATCACCAACCAACCAATCGACTTACAACGCTGCTTCTTCAAAAGTACGATTGTTTGTATACACATTGTACACAAAATGCTGCATACTTGGCTATCATTTTCCCTTTCCTTTTGCTGCTATTTGCCAACTTGTACCGTAGCACCGCTTAATCTCAGCCGCCCACAGGAAGCCGAGGCGCTATGAGGGAAGACGTGCGCCACCAAACACTCGTGAGAACTGCTAAACATTGCCTTCCGCTCTGCCAACCCCTGTAGCGCCTCGACTTCCGGACAGCTGCTTTGAGAGGCTTAATCTGCGGCTAATGAACTGCCTCGCTGATTGCCAAAGTCTCTTGTCCTTTTCTTCCCACTCAGTGTACGAATGTATCTGATTACCTTGCGCTTTCCCTTCGCGTTGTGAATGACGATCTTCGAGTGATCTCGGGATCTAAAAGCTCATACTTCATCGCTCAGCACACGTGATCACCCCAGCAGTCGCTCCAAGGGGAAAAAAGAAGGGATGTCAAGAGTTTAAAAAGGCGATAAAAGAATTAAATACTTCATGTACACTTGATATGATAAACTCCGGCAGTTTTAGAGAGACAGGAACAGAGATGAATGGATGACAACTTTTTTTTTGCCCCCGTCAACTTTTGTGCTCAGTTTTGCCTGGCCAAAGAAAGACCACGTTAACATTTCAAAAATACATATTAAAGGCACTTTGCCCAAGCTGGGTATGACCCCGAGGGCCAATAAACGCTTTAAAAGTTGGTCCAATGAAAATACTGCTACTGCGCCTTCGAGTTAACAGAATTCGAATGGTTTTTATGGGGGATGGCAGCGGGGAATGCCTGTATATGAAGTGTATGAACTGCTCAGCGGCAGACTGTAAATAAAGGAAGGAGACTGTAACAGTTTTGTAGCGAAATTAGAGCCGAACGAATAACGAATAATGATACATCGTTCTTCAGTGGCAGCTAATAACCATTTGAAGAATTCGCGTATTAATTGCACATCATGTCACGTTTAGATCAGTCAATCCGACATCTGAATACCGTGAAACCTCCCGCCGAGTTTCTCTGACACAGCTATGACAGACCGGTAGTGATGATAAAGCTCTTGAGTGATTTGCGGGCGCCAGAAGATCGCACTTACGTTCTAAAAACGAGTTACTGTTGTGAAAAGACCTAAATGCTCGGCGGTAAGTCGCGTTTGACGGGGAGTGGTAAATGAGAGGACGCATCAAGAGAAAACGTCGCTCGTCACAAAATTTTCGGTCTTAAATGACAGAGAGTCGTCAAAGGGAGTGTCGTATTTCAGCTGTACCAAGTTCGCCGGTGTGTCCTTACGAGATCTCACGCGCTCTGGGACACTCGCAGCTCATTTATTTCGTTTCCATTTCCGTCCTCGCCGCGGCCATCACCATGACCCGCTGCACCCTCTGGACGTTTTCGTGTTTTATCAGCGGCAGACGCCCCACCTCTCTCTCTCTCTCGTAGCCAGAAAAGGTCCTCCAGCAGTCAGATCTGACGATACTAAGCCCTCACAACGCGCTCGGCTGATCAAGATACTCGCTGCGTCGCGGCACGTACTGGAAAACTTCGAAGTGGATCGGGAGCGACACCCCAGCTGCCTTGACCCCACCTTCGACCTTGGCAAAGTAGAAGGCGTTTCTGCCGTGCTGCGTGGAGACGCCGCAAAATTTTGGGACGGAGCTCTGTAAATCGCGGATTTGGATTCTGGGGCGTTTACGAAGACCCGAGGCGACTTTTATAGACCCGAGAAACGCAAGCAGCGATAGGCTGGGACGTACAGACTCCTGTATAGGTTTCTACTGTTTGTTTTCAAAGGCTCTCTTAATGACAGCACGCGGCTGATTCCAGGTGTTGCTGTGAGCTAGTCACGGCCCGTCTGCCCCTGTCTTTCTGACGTCAGCCAGCCTGGTTTTAGCTAGGTCTCCATTTCACGCTTGGATTCATCCTGTCTTGCGACTTGCCAGACAGGCGTGTCTGTGCGCATGCGTAAGCGCCTACGATCGTATGCTGTGTATTCTGACTGCTTGCGTGGGTGGATTTTGTTAGGGGGGTAGGATTTTTGGTGAGTGAGTGAGTGTGAGGCCGTGAGGGAGTGGGTGGGTGGGAGGGTGAGTGAGGGAGGGAGGGAAGGAGGGAGCAAGCGAAAAAGATCCTGGCACGGTGACAAAATATAAACATGCTCGCAGATGTCCAGGGATGAAGTCGCGGTTTAAATTTGCTTCGCAAGGATAAGAACAAATGTACTTTCTTGTGCAGCTACGAAAGCGAAACTATTTCAGTTTCTGTTAAAGGCCGGATGTTGCCAGACCCCCTTCCAGATATTTCAGCAGCACACTGTTTGGCGAACGACCAAATGAAGTTGTGAGCATGCAGAAACCGATAAAAAAAATGTGTTCACCTTTGTGATTTATTGTCGTGAACGACAGCTTATCAAAAACCTTACATTGAGCGATTCGCGCCTCATTTGTCAAGACGAATTCACAAAAGCAGAAGATCCATAGACAGGTTTAGCTCTTCGGATTTCAGTAGAGGGAACATGTTTTTTTCTTTCTTTCTTTCATTTTCGTTCTTTCTTCTTCCCTCTTTGGTAAAACATGGTTGTTTTAGTAAGACGTTGTTGCTTCGGCACTTTACCTCAACTCTGAAACTGCTCACCACCCACTTGCTTTTAACGTGTTCAGCCAGTTTCTCTGACGTTATCAAACAATTGGCTGTATAACGCCTGCAAGTACAGGAATTTACAGCATCTTTTCATTTCCTGGCGTGCTATAGCACAATAGATGCTTCAGCAAACAGAATGAAAAGAGGTGTATTAGTGTTTACCGCCTTACCAGCATCAAAGGGTAGCGCGATATGAACCCCTGTGCTTCACAATCAATTTTAGATTACGAACATTACCAAAATAAACGAAATAACATGTCTCTGTTAATAATACTAAACGTGGTCATCCATGTCATCTCCTGTGTCTATGCACTTAGTTTTGTTTTCAGCAAAACGTATAGTCCTACAGTAAATAAAGGCGAAAAGAGATAAACATTTTTAATTCTCTTCCAATCTTTCTTCTGTTACGTTGCAGTCCTTCATAGCCGCGGCTAGATCATAAACGGAGCGTGTCGTTAACCCTGCAATTAACCCTTCTGGCTCGACTGTCTCATTGATCATCTAACTTCAGCAAGCAAAGAAAGCGAGCAAATTATCTGACAGGTTAATCAGATACTAAAAGGCTTTTGTGCTTGTCTCTTTACGCATCGCTGGCCCCTTTAAAGATCTTGAACATTTTTTTTTAGGTTTTGCAATCTACAGCCTACATTTGTTATTTCTTTTTTGCTCACCCGTTCTAAAACTGCAGATTAGTCTGACACGACCAGCCATCCACTCTATCCTATCCGTTGCTGAAACTGCCGCGTGCCGCGAGAAAAAGACAGAACATTCGTCAGCCTCCCTGACAGAGTCATTACTGTATGCGTGGACGTAATATCCTGGCAAAAATGACCATTCGCTTGAAGAAATGTTTTAGATCTCAATCGGTGTCAGCACTTATTCGGTTCTTTTTCATCAAATGACATGGCAAAAGGTCGTTTGAAGCGACCATTTTAGTTAGCTTCAAGAGGAATCTCTCTTCATATTGTTCTTGCAGACTTTCCGTCAACTATAAAAGTCGATGAAGGGTGTTTCCGTAAGGCCCGTTTGCCCTTTGAAATTTATACCCACATTGATAATGGGTAGTTTGCTCCTAAAGGTGTCATAACAGTTATATGCACGTCAGTCATTTTACTAAAACACCAAAAGAAAGAAAGAAGACAGACAGACAGACAGACAGACAGACAGACAGACAGACAGACAGACAGACAGACAGACAGACAGACAGACAGACAGACAGACAGACAAAAGTTTGCTTTGATATCGCAAAGTTAAATCAGTTTCATCACATTTTGCAATTACAGGTTTATCAGCATATACTTTTTGGTTTACCTAGATGATGCCCGTACTTAAAAAAAAAATACACGTGCTTTTCTTGTTTGCGTACACACTTTCGCAGTGCAAAAATTGAATGAAAACGTATATCTGATTGAGTTCACACAAAATTTTAGTGTGACAGTGCTTTCACCTCGCGGTGATTTCGCACTATGGGATGGGGTCCTATTAATAAGTTATGGGCTGAAAGAGCCACCAGACCGACAGGTGCATTAAGATAGGCAGTGCGGACAGACAGTTTAATACTGTGCCGGGAGATGGCCGAATGGAGTTTGTACAACGTAGAACTCCAGGAAATAATTCGTGGAGTCGAACCAGCAACCTTCTACACGCTCATCAGCAACTCTACCGCCAGACCTATACAGCTCTTCTCCAGCACAGAAAGAAGACGATAATAGAGGTTTTGTGAACCCCAAAAAGGTGAGAATCACGCTGGCTGCCGTGGAATGTAAATAAGACATCTCAGATGCTAATAATTATCTTGGAATCAGTATACAGTTGATACTAATAATTATCTTGGAATCAGTATACAGTTGATACGCAGCCTCTAGTTTTGGCGCAAAGTTTCGAAGTTTGGGGCCTCAAGATGTTTACACGCTGTAAGGAAAACACGAAAGTTAAAGAGCTACATTGCGCGAAGTAAACACGTAAAAATGTATCAATTTTTCTTTTGCGGCAGGGGAATGGGAAGGGGTACATTGAGGATGACGCTTAAAGAAATGGAATGGGGAAAACAGACGAGAGAGAAAAGGGGAAGGAGGGAAGGGGCGAGGCCAACGGGAGAGTGCGCAAGCACTTGGTGTCCTACTGAATTAATTCAACCGTGTTTTTGTTGGAGGAGTGCTGCTCACAAGTTTAGGGGAACTGCGAAGAAGAGCAGGACTTTGCTGAATTCCCTGATCGTGTCTGGCGAATATGAAGTCTCCTGGCGTCCTGGCGTCCTGAAGTCTCCTGGCGTCAGCACGTGGGCAAACTACGTCGTCTGTGGCCTGACAAACATGAACAGTACGCCAAGTAGTGTGTTGGCGTGTGTACTGATGTTTTATGCAATCACTGTTCTAAGCAACGCTCTCGCCCTGCTCTGCCCTTTGGAACGAATGAAGTTTTTGTTTTTAAAATCCCATAGTTTCCAGACCTTAATGTCCGTTTTGCTGGTGTTCAGCAGATGTCTATAATTAAAGTTCTTTTATAATCCGAACCTATTCCTCGAGGACAATTTTACACCAAGATGTACAGTACATCTACTGTGTCGCAGAAATTCCATGCTCCTGATTTGGTGGCTTATAACTTGAAGGACATTTTAAAAGCTTCCACGAACACAACTTTCACTTGTACAAGGGGTGGCAGGGATAATACTGGCAGAAGTGATAATGGTAGTGGTTATGGCGATACTGGAAGTGGTAATGGCGACAGTGGTAGCAGTAATGGCGATACTGGAAGTGGTACTGGCGATAATGGTAGTGGTAATGGCGATAATGGAAGTGGTAATGGCGACAGTGGACGCGGTAATGGCGATACTGGAAGTGGTAATGGCGACAATGGAAGTGGTAATGGCGATACTGGAAGTGGTAATGGCGATAATGGTAGTGGTACTGGCGATAATGGTAGTGGTAATGGCGATACTGGAAGTGGTACTGGCGATAATGGTAGTGGTAATGGCGATACTGGAAGTGGTAATGGCGATACTGGAAGTGGTAATGGCGATAATGGTAGTCGTAATGGCGATACTGGAAGTGGTAATGGCGATACTGGAAGTGGTAATGGCGATAATGGTAGTGGTAATGGCGATACTGGAAGTGGTAATGGCGATACTGGAAGTGGTAATGGCGATAATGGTAGTCGTAATGGCGATACTGGAAGTGGTAATGGCGATACTGGAAGTGGTAATGGCGATACTGGAAGTGGTAATGGCGATAATGGTAGTCGTAATGGCGATACTGGAAGTGGTAATGGCGATAATGGAAGTGGTACTGGCGATACTGGAAGTGGTAATGGCGATACTGGAAGTGGTAATGGCGATACTGGAAGTGGTAATGGCGATAATGGTAATAACAGTAATGCTAGCGATAGTACCAATGACAGTAGAAGTCAGGGTCAGTTGTTGTGGCGGTAGTGGTAGGAGCGGTAAAAGTGGTGGCATTGGCGCTGGTGGCGGTATTATCGCTAGAAAGAAATAAAAGTCGCCGCGGCAGCAACAGTGGTAGCAGCACCAGGACTGGCGGTTGGCGCGGTGGTGCTGGTGCAGCAGTAATGGTGGCGCCAGTAGAAGAACTGACAGTGGCGGTAGTGGTGATAGCTGCAGAAAAATCTGTAGTGACGATGACAGTGTGAGTCGTAGTGGAAGCGATGATAGTAGCGGTGAAAGTTAGAAAAGGTCAAAAAAAAAAAAAAAGCGAGGACAGCAGAACAGACCACAGAAGCATTGTTGGCGCTGTTTATGTGGTGGTGCACTCCTGGCGAGATCGTAATAATGGCGACATTAATGTTCTTCTGGTAGTTGTTTAACCTCATGGAAAATAACGTTTACAATAAAACTGACTGGGGGAATCTGCCTGTGAGTGCCTGGCAAAGATGCGTAACATCTGCTGTACACTGCTTCTGGGAAAAACTCCGTGTGAGTAATGTCCAGACAAAACAAAGGAGTTCTGGTGCAAGACGCGCCTCAAAGTCGCACTAATACGTTGTTGAGACAGACTTATAAACAGAGACGGACAGAAAGGAGGGGAAAAGATGGATGAGAAAGGAAGAATGAGGACGTCGATGATGATGATGATGATGATGATGATGATGATGATGATGATGATGATGATGATGATGATGATGATGATGATGATGATGATGATGATGATGATGATGATGATGATGATGACGACGTATCGGCCGGCAGATACACGGATCGACCGACTAAGTGACCGACAAACGGACAGACCGACAGACATAGCATAAGTCTGAGATAACAAGAAGATAGACGCCTGATGGAATTCGTACTAGCATGCATGCTTGTCTGTGTGAGAGACTTGATCCTGATGAATACAGACAATGTACATGAACCTGATGAAATATTGGTATGTCTTTCAGGGTAATCATGTGCTATTACCGTCACGATCTTGATGAAAACTGTATTTTACACGATTCTGATGAAGCCCCTCTATCTGGACTGTCGTGTGCGACGCACGATTGTAATAAAAACTCTGTTTTACGTGTTTGTGATGAACCATTACTATTTCTTCTAGCCTCATACATAATACATGATTTCAATGAATCATTTATAATTTGTATGATTGTATGATTGTGGTTAGTTGGAAACTTGTGACAGGAATGGTACCGCTTCCAACCTAACGATAACTAATCTAGCATACTGTCCTTATTTCAAGGCAAAATATTTTGGAAATAAGTGCATCTGAGGTTTCAGAAACGGGAAAAATCCGAGCCGCGTTTCGTGACAATTAACTGATGTCATTTTAAGGTGCCTTCTCATACACGCCATTGCTATTTACACCGGGACAATCTCACTTAATGGTGATTAACCTGCAGTACAGGCAAGCAAACGAAAGCGTTTCATCACAATCATGTAAATTATAAATGATTCATTTAAATCACGTATCATGTACGAGGCGAGGGTTTGGGCTTGAAACACTAGCGACGACATAAACACGATCCAACAGGCTCTCAGGAAAGTATTTTGCCTGGACTGACGAACCATTTCTTTCAAGTGCTATAGGGCTTATACTTATAACAGTAACAGTATCAGCGTTTTCTTCATCGGAGGACATGCCTACGATAATACAAGATTTTCTCCTCATCTCGAAGGAAGTGAACTACATGTCCACTTAGTAGTGTTTCACATGGGACTTCTACATTATGGTCGAGAAAAGCTCGTGTGAATGACACAATTAACCAACAGTGCTTCAGGAAATCTGATTTTTTTCCCTGCTGTCTTCTGTCTTCGCTTCTAAGTTACAATACAAATACATCTTCGCGCTTTTTCAACGGGATTGTCTTGTTTCCCTTTACCTCAAAAGAACAACACATCAGCAAAAAAATTAATGTCGTCATGACGATCAATACAGGAATGAGCTTTTCTCAGCCTAACATACTTTTCCAGCAGACATTTAGAGTTCACACAAAGGTTGTTTGAGGTCTTCCTGAGGCCTGTGGCTTACGTTATGACTGCGTGACTGGCGACTTTTCACTGCTGGCTAATTTCCTCCTGCCGGTCATAACAGCACATCGCAATTCTGCCGCCTTCGCACGACACAGCAAAGCCGAAAGTTAAAAACACCCAGCGATATAAGGACGAGTTCAACAGCCCGCCAAAGCAAGTTTAGTTTCGTGGAATTTGAATCAAAATAAACCCTTTCTGTGCACACAAGGATTCTAACTCCTGTCTAGTTAAGGAGTTGATTGCGAGATCTCTCGCTGGAACCTAGACGAATTTGTTTGGACAGACGATTGGATTAGTTCTTTTCTCTATAACCATCTAACACTAACTCGAACAGTGTGAGGCAGGCCTAAAGCTATAGGAAGTGCCAGCTGCAGCCATAAGACAGAGACGCATGGAATAGCTCAAACGGCACGTTCCTCGCCGAAATGAAAACAAAATAAAGATAAATAGTGAGACACGCATAACTTGCCTCTCATTCGTGGTACAGGCAGCAAGGAAATCGCTATGTCAAGGGGCAGAGCAGAAGTCGAAGGTCAGTCAGAATCTTCGTGAGAAGTCGAGGGACGTAGGTGAAGTTTGCTCTACAGACAGTAGAAAATCCACGAAAAATTCAACTTGTTTTTATTTTTCAAAGGGTTCCTTGCAATGCTGCTTAAAGTTTCACCCTCTGTAAATGACGTTTTGCTAAGATTTTCAGACGTAAGTCCTTCAGCTTTTCTTAGCAGTCGTTGTTCAGACGGGGATGGAGACAAGTAACACCAGTAGAGTGCAGCTGGTGGTGGTGGTGG
>SMGT01003168.1:209243-260708 GCA_004794575.1 Lanistes nyassanus
CCTGGGACAGGATAGACTACGCATTTCCCTCGCTAGCTGTCTTTTAAAGTGAAGTCTGTCCTGTCCCAGCGTTGTTGTCCCACAGTGTACGACCCTCTTCACCTCACCTCGCTCAGCTAAGTGCCTTTTTTGCCTTGATCTGTGTTTTTGTTTTCTGTTCCTATCTGTCCTCCTCTTTATCTGTTTGTGCTTGTGTTGTCCTGACGAAAGGTTAATCCCCCCAAACTGCTGACTGTGTCGTTTAATGAAGCTTCGTTCTCTTTCTTTTAGTTATGAAATACAAAAGGAAATTAACCGTATAGAAAAATGAAAGAAAATTCAAGGACGAGAAACAAGCTATCATTGAATGTTTTTATTTAATTAACTAACAGTATCTCTGCTTAGTTTTTCATACCAAAAATTACATCCATTAACTGTTTCTACATTCGAATCTCATGAGGCGCCTTCAGCCACCGCACTGTGGGGAAAAAAATCTGTCTAAAATCACCTGACGTATTCAAGGGCAGTAAAACGATCGGCTAGGGGAAATCAGCACATCTTTCAGATACGAGAGGGAAATAAAGAACGCTACATGGCCGATAACACATAGCGATTCAATTAGGAAAAACGCTTATGATCTGTTTCAAAACATGACGCATGTGTCTCCCGCAGACAGCTCCAAACTGCGAGCACTCCAAAGGAAAACAAAAAAGAAGAGAAAGCGAGAGAGAGAGAGAAGAAAAAAGAAGATAAAAGAAAAAATCGCAAGATAAAGAAAACGGGCGTGTGCTGGCATTCGGCGCACCATTACTGCACTAAATAAATCGCATGTGGGCACGTGCAATCCTAACTGGAATTTTTTTAACCCTGTGAGTGTTCCAACGGTTCTGGAAGACACCCCGAGCCACCAGCTCCTGCATATTTCAGACTTCTGAAAGAGAAGGAAAATTGAAAGTTAAGATGACCTTACTATCAGTGTGACCTGTCACAATCTTCACCCTGCCTTTGGCAGTGAAGGTAGCACGTTGCTTCTGTTTAGCATTTCTCCTTGCGGTTGTAATAATGGGTAAGGAGATTAGAAGAAGAGAGAAGCAAAAAGGATGGAAGAAGGAAGAAAAGAAAAACCCAAACTGCACTTCGTGCACTATTTGTCATGTCTGGTTCGGATGATCCGTGTGCAGGAGCCCGCAGGCGGTGTCTAGAGAAGAAAGATCTGGCCATGATTAAAACGGGGTGAATGCGAAATAGGTGATCGGGGACTTGAAAGCGATTACAGATGAAAAATGTCATGCGCAAAGAAATGCAATTTTAGGAACGAAAAGGCCAGGCACGCAGAATCTCAGGGAGATGGCCGGGCCGGAAGAAGATTCGACAGTGCAGGGCGTCAGGTCAGGTTCTAAGATTCTAAAGCGTTTTAAGATTTACATTCATATTTTTGTTTATTCTTTGGCACATGGGGGTGGGGGTGGGTGGGCGGGAGACGTATTTACACTTAGTTTTAAGATTTACATTCATATTTTTGTTTATTCTTTGGCACATGGGGGTGGGGGTGGGTGGGCGGGAGACGTATTTACACTTATTTCTAACAAAAGGCTTAGAGACGTAAAAAACTGTTTTAAGATTTACATTCATATTTTTGTTTATTCTTTGACGCTCTGGGGGTGGGAGTGGGTGAGGCATCAACAAAATGTCCAGAATACACAAACAGAAATCGCAAAGATGGATTAATTACACAATACATGAACTCTGTCAGAGATACACACATATACATCAATACATTCTTTGATATATTTACATGCAGACAAACATATTTTGACACATATATGCATATCCTCCTAAGTACATATACTCACTCACATCTGTACACATTTGCAAGAATATGCAAAAATACATGTGCACATACGATTTCTGACTGACTTCGTAACCGAGCCCTTAGAAACATATTTATATAACCCCATACATATACGCACGCGCATATACCTATATCTACATGCATATGCGCACATGTACAGTATACAAATGTATAAGATTTCTAGCTGTCTTTGTATGGGAGACATCATCAGCCATTGAGGAGTATTTTAGTAAAAGCCGTTTTCTGTATCAATAACGTGTTACTTCTTGTATACGTCAACTGCTGGAATTTGGGTGATCTGTTTGTGTGATCTGTTTGTGTGATCTGTTTGGGTGATCTGTTTGGGTGATCTGTTTGGGTGATCAGGGTGATCTGTCTGGGTGATCTGTTTGGGTCTGCAATGATTCTAAGAGTTTGACGGGTAGTTATTTTTATAGCAATAAGAAGAGAAATGTACCTACGAAGCGGCAGAAAGAAACATTTCAACAATACAGTTATGGATACAGTTGTGGATACAGCTGTTGATACAGTCGTGGATAATGTTATGGATACAGTTATGGATCAGAAGAGGACTATGATGTTCTTCTTTCGTCTTCTTTTAATTACTTCACGAAGGGAGAATGACTTTTTAAAAAAAACATTAGAGCATAAGGAAACAGGAAAAATCAATGTCACAACTCTAAATATAAAGATGAAAGTGAAACACACACAAACACACACACACACACACACTTACACAAGGAACGCGCGCTTGAAATTATTTCACCTGACTCCCTCGAAGCCTGCATTTATTCACATCAAGTGTGTCCAGCGTGCTGTTTGAGAACAAGCAGTCGGCGTGCTCTGCGATTTGCTGGCGTCTGTCAGAAAATCTGTTCAACGTGAGGCTGGAGCAGTGACGTGCAAGACCAGACTGGTGCAGCATCTGGTCGTCTAACGGGGCATCCTTTGATAAATCAACGTCACGCACATGAAAGATTTTGCGATGTATGTACTGCACTTAAGGGTTTCCAAGAGACAGCCCACGGCTGGACATTAGGCGGGACGCTCCGCCGGGGAAAATCAGGTCTCCCCTGGTCTGGCGTAGCACCTAACTTTCGTTATAAACGCGGTCTGCGTTAAGCTGCGTTAAGTTCGAACAAGTCTAAAGAAAAGTGGCACTGAGATAACGCAGCACCTACAACCACAAAAGTGGTTTAGTTTCCTAAAAAGAAGAAGAAAAAACGAGTACGCAGACGCCAGAGTTTTGCAACAGCTTCGTTGAAAAGAGGTTGGTGGGAGAAAGGAAGGGTGGATGTCACAACAGAAATATCACTGAGCTCAAATGTGCATTTACTCAAAGAGGAAAACGCGCACATATCTTGCTTGAATGTCGAAATAGGAATCAACTTACTCGGGGTGTGGTCAAATATTTGTTCCAGACCGATAAATTGTTTCTTTGGCACTGTTTACATTCGAAGTTGTCAAACCGCGTGGACCTGGGCATTATTAGTTCCCGCAAACACGCTTTTTACTGTTTTTTTTAAAGACTGTGTATTAAAATAGACAAACTAAAAATAGCACGATTTTTTACCACCCTCTCTGTTTGAAATCTCGTAAAGATTTCGAGAAAAACGCAGAGTAATACAAAAGTTGTTATTTGTGCCTAAACTAATGTGCGCTTTTAGTCTGACACCAGATTCATGGCCTAAAATCTGAAGGAAAGCAGAGTTCTTCTCATCTCCCTGCTCTCTCTCTCTCTCCCTCTCTTATTTCCTCTCCTCTCCTCGTGTCTTTCTTTCCCCTTTTTGTTTTCACTTTGTCCTCTACTCTTCCTCCTTGCCACTCTTATACTCTGCTCCCTACCTGCGTATGCCTGGCTCTCTCTCTCTCTCTCATCAATCTTTCGTTCTTATGTCGTTCTTGTTTCCTTCTCTTCTGAGCTGTTCCTTTTTTTATTTTCCGTGACAGTTGTTCAGTCAGACAGACAACATCTTTTCTCCAACCGCCCGTTCATCCTTCCTGTTATATCTCTGCACGGTGTTATATTCTCCCTGAACCGTGAAGACATTACAGCTCCTCCTAATCTTTGACTGTTGTGATGGTAAAGGTAGATCTTTCAGGTAGATTTTTACATGCGACAGGTGCAATGAGAAGAAAATGTCACATTTAAAGCGTTTCAATTCCTTCCTTAAAAAGCCGCTGTCCTGCCTCTGCAAATGGTCAAGTTGTAATGCGGTTGGTGTGCGTGGATGTGCAGGTTATTCTAAGATTATGTCATTTGCTGTGTAGTCTGCCATATCAAAACTCCTACAAAAGTCGTTAAAATAGCGCCCTCGTACAACAGGTCCAGGAAAGAAATGCATTTTTTTAAACATTTTCTGGAGGTCATCCCGGGACGTCAAAACTAAGTCTCTGTAAAAGTAGGTGTTGTTGAGGGGTGGGGGAGAGGAGTTGTCAAGGATCTTTTTTTACAAAAGCACTTGACCAAATATATTATGGACAGATACATTCCAAACATAGTTTTGAATTTTAAAAATGTTTTTGATTATTACACAACACTCAGCTGCGGCGAGCTTTGCTTTGTTGGCGGTGGTTGAGGTGTCGTGTGTGAACTTTGTGTGTGTGGTGGGGGGAGGGGGATGGGAATCTTTGGTGCGTTGTGTTCAGCTCTCGAAACAAAAAGGTATTCGTACCAGTCCGTAACAAAAGATGCAAGAGGTATCTTCATTAAATGCAAGCCACGATGACTGCGTCAGTTCTTCAACAGAGCCACGTGAAGAGTTTTTTGTTCGTTCGGGCGGAGGTCACACAGGATGGACTTTAACAGCTAGGTGAGATTCTGCTTTGAGATGCAAGCTGTCATAGAAGCTTTGTAACGGACCTCCGTTATCCCGTCGTCATGCAAGCTGCCCCATTCGAGCCCAAAGCGAAAGAGCAGGAAATGGAACAGACGTAGTTGTGCAGGGGATTAGTTCCAGTCTGTGGATAGCGCGAGGCCGACTGGGTCTCAAATGGGGCCAGGAGATTATTTCTCATTTTATTTGACAGGCGTACGGAGGGGCCTATATCCGAAACTCGGGACTTGTGCGAGATGTTAGATTCGCTTGTTGGATAAGTGTGGACTGAAATTGCAGTTTGGAATTGTATTTTGTGCATGTAAGTGCGTGAGTCTGCACAGCACAGCAAAGCACGAATGAAACCTAGCACATTTAAGCGCAGGGTAACATAACAACCCCACAATGCATAACGCAGTTCAACACAACACAACAGCGGACAGTGTAACATAATTTCACGTAGCTAATGTTTTAGATCGTGTAAATCTTCTACCCCCAAGATCTTGCAAATTCTTCTGCAACCTGGGCTTCGCTGACGTCATCGACCTTCTGGGTGGGACCAGCCACGAACGTCATGAGCTGACAGTCTTGTAGAACGAGCAGAGGCTTATACAACAGGCCTGAGATCTGAGAAAATTAGAGTGATGGTCAACAGCACCAGCTACACCCATTCAGACATCATAATAAATTTAAGATAAGGTGGAAAAAGAAGTAACAAATATTTTGGCACTGTCCCGACCAGAGACGGGAAGTCGACTACAGAAGATAAGACTAGACTAGCCCTCGCCACCACAGCGTTTCCAAATCTCATTAAATTATGGAGAAAAAGCAACATCAGCTTCCACATCAGGATCAAGCTCTGCAAAGGTGTAATCCTCTCCATTCTGCTGTCTGGCTGTGAAAGCTGGACAGGTGAGTTAGAAAAAAGATCAAAGCCTTTGAGACCAAATGTTTCCACAAGCTTCTCAGAACCTCTTTGACGGAACACAAAACAAACGTCTATCTTTGCAACCGAGTAGATAGACTGGCTGACTCCTAGGGGCCTCTAGTCTCCACCGTCAAGAAAAGATAGAATGGTTCGGTCACACACAGAAGGCGGAAGGAGCGGAATGCAAAAGAAAAGCTGGCCTGAAAATATCAAGAAACGAACAGCACGAGGCATCCGGGCTCTGCTACGGGTAGCAGAATACAGACCAGGATGACAGAGAGTATCGGAAGCTACATTCTGCGTGACACCCTCTCCTCCCCACGACCTTCTAGATGACGGGACTGAGATGAGACGAAACGATGATCTCATCTGTGTTTGCGTGTCACAAAGTTCTCAAGCTCATCGAAGCAGTTTCACCGTTGTCTCATCGTCCCCATGCGTTAAAAAAAGACATGCAGACGACCGTGGCAGGAAAAGGTCTTTCTCGTCTGTAGTAAACACAAGCAACAGAGCAAGGGTTTCAGACAGACAAAGTGACGTCACGTGAGACAACGAGATCTCAAGCACATGCATCGCCAGCTTAAAAGCCTGTCGCGTTTTGGAGCCAAAGATACGGCTCTGCGGTCCACACTACAGTATAAGGCATTTGAGGTATCAGGCTTTCACAGTGGCTACAGTGCTATGAAAGCAGTTATGGGGCCATATTTCTAAATTAGTAGGATTTCGAAGTGTTGTTGTTGTTGCTGCTGCTGCTGTTTTGGAATACAGATGACCAAAATAGTGGATGTGTTGTGACGAACCAAAACCCCACGATGATAGAGAAGAACAGAAATAGAACTGAGAGGCAAAACATTGAAATCCATGAAATGTAAATCCCAAGAAAAATTACATGGACAGGAGTACACATTCGTCCTTCTATTTAAATTATGACATCGATAACAAAATGTCACATTTTAAGCTAAAGACAACATCAGATTTTGAAGACGCACGCACGCACACCCACACACACAAGCTTGTAGCATGTTCCCCAAAGTGGTGGGGAAAATCAGCAATAACTGAGTTTATTTACATTAGGAATTTTCGGGCTTTAGGAGTGATGGGACGTGTGATCTTTTCAACCAGCAGACCCTGTTTTCCTTGCTGGAAATACCCAGTTTCTAGCACAGCAAGAGCAAGATAACTGCAGACCCCTGTTATGGGAGCCTCCTGACATTCCTGAGAGAGAGAACTTGAACTTTTTTAATTGAATAGGCGTTTGGCACATATCAAAGGGGCAATCATAAATTAACATGTAAGAACAACACAGTTCGCAACGGACATACCTGAGAGAGGGGGGGGGGGAGAGAGAGAAGCGAGAGAGAAGATACAAGAGAGATATCACATCAACGATCTGGGGTTTTCATTAGTGCAACTTGTTACAACACTCGAAAGTACCATCCTACGTCTAGCGCTTTCATTTGGTATTATTATTAGTATAATTTAATTGTTGGCAACTGAAAAATGAAAGCGGGCTGTGATCGCGTTTAGACGTTAACAAATGTCACTTGATGAAGAACATTTCATCGAAATACATCGCGTTTTACTTACTTTTGTCACTAACGTTTCTACTTCGCCTTCAGTTGAGTGTGTTCTTTCTCTCTTTGTGTTCTCTCCAAATATTGTGTACTCAAACCTTGCCCTAGGGACACGCAACTTTTACACAAACCCAGTATTTTTTTTTTAATAAGACGCCAGCAGTGTGGAGAAAAGTTCTTTGTGTTCTTTCCCCGAGCTCAGTTCTCTCACGTATTGCACTAAGAACAATGCGGTCGCTTAGTTTCCAAACGATCTGATAAAATATCTCAAACGTTATAGCAGTTTAATAACAAGTACACCTTTACCTGTCAAACAGCATGTTTAAAAAACAGTTCAAACGTCTTCTAAAGAGAGTTCCCTTTTAGTGGTTGCCTTGTTCGTGGAGATGTAGCAAAGGTTTATTCTGAAAACTTGGCTTTGTTCATGTTGTTATTGTGCTTCTTGTTGCTCTTGCATTTTACCTGCTTATAGCTCTGCAGCAAATACCTGTCCCGGGCAGAAAAAGCCAGTGCAGGCTAAGAGCCTGGCCCCAGCGTAACAGCCAAGTTATCTGGCCCTAAAATCCAGAGTTTAGCAACTCTCATCGAGATGTCCTTTCTGTAATTTTCGCTGAAATACATCGCTTTTTAGACAAAAAACAATATTTAACAAGGAAAGCAAGAATATCCCTCTCCATTTTTCATTCTCTCAACGATTTGGCTCAGTCCTTATCAGCTGGTGTAAAGCATGTGCTAACAGCTAAGTGTCGCAACACTGCGCCGCGTACTGCATGCAACACAGTACCAAGTGCTGCTGACGTCATGGCACCGTTGTGAGCCACAAGGGTCAGCCTTTATCCCACGTGATCCGCTGGGCTGGATTGCATGATTGTACGTACGTATCTTCTGTCCATTCACAAAGCTGTCCATAAACTGACAGCTACGAGAACGTCTATGTACCAAGCAGAGACAAAGAACGGGTACATGTCTTCTTTCGTAACACAGAGAGCTCGCAAAAAAACCAAAACAAACAAAACAAAAACAGAGCAACCAATCCTTACAATCGTTACGACCGCTTTTATGACCGAAACAGCGAAGCCGAGCTCTCACACAGCCCACTCCTGGGCTGGCTTGCATGAACGTACGTAGCCGCTCTTCCGGTCTTAAGAGTAGTCGTAAGCCCTATTCACCCTGTGTATTTTGTGTACACCTTTATGTATGAACAGGAGATAAGAACGCTCGTGAAAACCACCCCTGCAGGTTGGAAACATCTCTCTTCACTTTCCATCCGGACGATGCTAAGGCTGCTGCACGAAAATGCGCTTTTTCGAGAAAGACAAAGCGCGCATATCCTGTCACAATGCCGATCGCATTTTCCCGCTGTGGGGGGCATGGGGGGATGGGATAGGGAACACGTCCCGTTTCCTGCTAGTTACTAACGAAGGCACACGAGAAAACGTGGTGGCAATATTTCGCTTACCTCTTGGCGGCCTCCGAACTAGTCCAGATCAGAAGTAGAAATGTCACGCCAGTCCACCTGGCCCCCCACGACACCTGCTGTGTGCTACTCGCCATCCTTAGGACAGGTGACGGTCTCAGATTAACTTCTCGAGCCGCGGATAGCCCAGTGGCTCCCGTAGCCCAGGCAGATGACGATGGCTTCTTCACAACAACTGCGTCGTAATTCTCACAGGCCTTTCCGAATCGAAGTGCTATTTTATTACATTTACCTTGTGATGGTAAGATGAATATTTTTAAAAAATTGAAACAATATCAGTTTCTTTTTAACCTGTCAGGGATATGTTCCACGAAGTGTGAATGGCCGGATTAAACGTTCCAGCTGTAAAACACGACTGTTTCCAAGTAGGCACTGAGTTCACTTTTGTGCTTTCTTATTGCCTGTCTTAACCAGCACTCCAAGACTCTCCCGTTTCCACCTGGCTCAGGTTGGACGACTTTGACAAGATCTGCACGCCGCCTGCAACAGCCCGTCTTGGCAACGACACCCCAGGAACGGACGCTAGCGCGAGCCCATGGCGCACTGCTACATGCTGCTTCCACCCATTCCTGACGGCTCAGGGAGGTTAGCGAACCACTTCTGCCACACGAGGATCGAAGGAACTAGCGGTGCCAGAATTTGGAAATAAATGTTTTCCGGTCCCGTGCGAAGCGAGCATTGGAATGGGCCCATTCCGAGGCGCGACCGAAAGCTGGGCGCGTGCGTCTGGTCCACGCGAGCAGAATGAGAAACTAGGCGCGTGCCGCACCTGGTGTAGAGTGCTGTCAGTCATGCAGTCACTCACGTTCTGTACGAGAAGAGGCCACGCCCCGAATGTATCAATGAATTTCTTTAATGACATAGACTATGATGATGTGTTCACGCAAGACGAACTTCTAGTAGAAACTCTAACTTCCCCGTTAACAAACATCTTGGGTGCTCGGCAACGTTCTCTTACTTTTAGAAAGATTTCACAAGCTTTGTTTCAACGTCTTAACTTTTTCATCAGAAAATGATCTTATGGTTGGACGGATGAATACGTAAAAGACGGACGGACGGAAGGTCAGCTCCAGCTGTCATATTCCGTAAGCGAAAATCACATTTTGTGTGAATCAGCGAAACCAGAAAAATAACAGACACAACATTGATTCTCCTTAACTATGAAGTACGCGATATAATATTCATTCTTCTAAAGTGACGATGCAGCCCAACATAGAACTTGCATCTCAAGAACTCTACTTTTGTGTGTGTGTGTGTGTGCGCGCGCGCGCGCGCTTCAGTGAGAATGCCTGTGTATCAAGTCTCGCAGTTGGCGATCATAGGGCGGGGTGGGGATACAGGAAGTGTATTTTCTCGGAACTGAGAGATTCCAATCTTAAAAATGAACTCGAGCTGCCCCCGTTGCTAAAAAAGTGTACAATTGTGAAAACATTTTCAATTAAATTATTGGGATCTTGTGGTATATATCTACGGGGTTCCACTCACCAGATGAGGTAGTTTTGTGGCTAGGCATGTAGAACACTTCGGTCACAATAGTTGACTTACTACAACATCTACCTCACTATGGTTTCTGGCTTCCTGCTAAACATCCACAGGGAGCCATGACTTCTTTCTTGTCGAAAAATGAAAGGTGCAAGCGTTTTACGTGTTCATCAAATAATTCTTCTTTGGGCGTTACAAAAATGCTAACAAGAAAAAATAACCTATGCTGGAACAAAACACCCACTGGCTGTCCACTCTTCACTAGTTCCATAACTGTGTGCGGCTCAGCTAGACTTAATACGTATGCATTGATTGTTTCTGAACATCGCCTCAAGCTAAGTGAGGAAAAAAAACGAATCTTGACTCTCAGCATTTGCATAAACTTGAGGGAGAACACAAATGGAGCGTGAAGAGTGAAAATCAATTATAGATCCGCCAGCAGCAACGATCCTCTTGTCTGTTTCTTGGCAAGGTTTGGAAAACTATTTTTGAAAAAGGTTTTGGAAAAAGATCGTACACTGAAAATGTAATCTATGATCTTTGTTCATACCAAGCTGCCCTGGTGAATATTTGCTACCACACGATATCCTTCGCTGAGCCTCCACTTCCTGTAAGCCGCCTCAACACGACAGTTCAAGTTGTCGACCATGAAGCAGTGCCTGTATGGTTGCTGAGTAGTGCAAAATAAAACTATAACTCCCCACCCACCCACCCATCGTACCGTCTGCCACTCTCTTCCCTTGTCTCCATACTCTCTGAACTTTCACGACTTGCACCCGTGTTACAATTGGTTCCTGGCACTGTCAGATATGATGAGTGTGAGGCAATGTGTACAGCAAAAACTCGCTCTCTTGCTGGCCGCGTCACACATGAGAGTGCGTCACTGCTGACAACAAAATGTTCTGCGCCTCATTTCCCTGTTGTTGGTTCTCTGTAGGTAACTTCTTAAGATCCACGGTACAAAAATTCTCGATGTTTACCAGAGAAGGAAAATATTACCTCATAAATTGGGCCAATCTAGCGTGAGATTAAGATAACCCTGAATTGGCAGCAATTCTTTTTTTTTTTTTTTTTGCTGTAAACATAGAGCGCACCTTGTGAAGCACAGGTCCGCAGTAGTTGCATCCGTCAATAGGCAAATGGAAATGTCTAAAATGGTCTATCAAATTTTGACACCAGAAGCATAAATCAATCAGAAAAGAGAAAAAGTTGCCTAAATTAGAGAATGTTCGAGTGACTTTAGTTTGAAGTGGCGTTTTCCTGTCTTTACTGATCTTGAGTGACTTGTATTCAGTTTTCTTCCCCCCCCCCCCCACCGTAACTCTGAGTTTCAAAGAGAAGCGAGCATGGGTGGGGGGGGGGGGAGGCGGATGAGAACAGAGTAATGACAGAAGGAAAGACAGAGGAGAAAAAGGTTAAAAATCGCTCGTACTCCCGTAACCTTTCTGCGTCTCATTAGTTGACAGGATCCGTTAAAGCTGCAACATGCGGGGTCTTTAATCACAAAATGCTTTTTTCTCGGTGACTTTATTACCCAACGGATGAAAGGAATGGGCTCGGGAGCTTTCTGAGCGTTCATTCATTAAAACGGAGGAGAACAAGGGTTTCGCTCAAGGGATTTCGTGTTAAAGGTACGAAATGTCACGGGACCTCTTGATCCTTGGCTGGCTCGTCAGAAGAAGAAGGAAAGGTGAATAAAAACACTCTGCTGTTGCAAAGGACGAACCAATGAAAAAAAATCACGAATAATCAAACGAACAAACAAGCAAGCACTCCGAGACAGACAGACAGACAGACAGACAGACAGACAGACAGACAGACAGATCTTTTACCTGTTTGTACGAGGTTTACCGGTGTTGGCTCGTATCCCACCTGGCCCTCACCATTCGCTGTTTCGCTTGATCTGGAAATGCGCGCTTGTACACGAGGACCAGATCCGTTTGACTAGCGTCTGCTAACAGGGTCAAGGTATATGCGCGCACCAGATGTTCAGCGGACCCGTCGGTGGCTTGGACAAAGCTCGGTAAACATTAAGTCCATCGCGCTGCAGCGGAATGAAGCTTCCTATCATTGCTTTAAAACTTACATACGTCATCACAGGAAATGTGTTTCTAGACTTCTTGTGATATCCTGATCGCAGAAAAGACGTTTTTCGTTCATATTTTATATTGTCCCTTGAACGTACAAAGACGCGAAGTTTCAAATTAAAACCGTACAATACTCTATAGATGCACCTGTGTACACCTTGTTTGCAAGACTGATGGAAAATGGCCCGCTTCAAAGGAATGATGCGTTATTCTTCCACTTATAGCGATAGGCTGTGTGATAATGCCTGTCACGTCTGTTTACCTGTGCACGCGCGTCTGTCCGTCTGCGCGTTATTTATAATGCCGTATTCGCTGAATTTAGACTGCAGGCAGTATGGAGGAAAAAAATGTGCCTGAACCTCGACAAAGTTAATGGAGTACAACAGGAAGCGATGCACACAGGATTGCTACATGACGTCACAACTCGAGAACATCAATCATAAGCAGTGAGTCACGGGGCCGAATTAGAGCCGGCGGGTATTTACAGATTTCGGCACTCAGGGGAGTCGGATGCCTGGGGGAATGAGGGTCAGACAGCGTAGTCCCGAGGGTTGCCGCGTAAACATCAACTCCCCATGAGTGCAGCTCTCGGCGCTGGCGAGGGAGAAAGGCGATCGCTGATGCCTCGCGGAAGCCAGCGTGAAGTCGATCATCTCTGACTTCTGCAAAACGGATATCAATATCTTACGAACATCGCCCACGCCTTTCGAGCGGTATTCTCGCTCATCGGTCTTTTTATCTTTGGGGTGGAGGGTGCGGGGCAGGAAAAGGGTTGGTTCCGAAGAAGCTCACAGTGTTTCGTTTTAGACCAAATGTTTCAAGGTCACTGGTGACCTGACGGGTGGTTTTAATCACGAAGCTGTTTTCCTTCCTCCTACGCGTTGCGATGCTGACAATGTTTGGACACATTTGCTTGAGAAGTGTGGTGGGCGCGTTTTCTGCACTTGTTTTCCTTTCGGTGCACGTTTGTTTAGTGAGTATCCTCTTGTGAGAGGGAGGATTGAAAAATGAGGAGAGAGGCGTGTAGCGAAGAGGAGGAAATTCATAAAGAAAGGAAGAAAATAGAAAGCATCCAGGTTGAAAGTCGTTAAAGCGTCTGTAACTGCTTAAGGGCCAGCGTTTCCCCACCACACAAAATGTTTATAATCGCGTGGGCCCAAAGCCAGTCCAGGAATCGTCTGCTAACAAACTGGAAGTAACAGTCCCTCCTAATCAGCGCTGATTCTAACCAGTTTGACACTTCCCTGAAGGAGGCGAACCGATAAGCATGGCAATAATGAGAAAAAAACCCAACGTCCTGTCCACGCCATTTGGAAAGCCGGCATTTCGTCTCCAGTCTATTTATAGGTCTACCTGTAGGAACTGCCAGTTGTACGCCCGTGCTTTTGTGCGCGTGTCGGTATGAACGTGTTTGCGTACAGATACACATACCTATTTCTGGTTTAGTGGCGTCATCGTGCACCGCAAAGGCGGGAAACGTGATTTAACTTCAGAGCTGTCACCGGTGACCTCGACCTTCTTCATGCTTCAGCGAAGGTCTGGAAGTCTCGGGCTTCAAGCGCTGAGGCCAAGAATCACAATAAATGAACACTGCCCACGCCCTTTCTATATTTCTCCTGTGTTTGGATTCTACGTCTAAGTTATTGGCCAGCTATGATTTCTCTGGGGGTTCTCCTCGCTTTCTGTGCAATTTCCGTACCATCCCTGTTTCGCTGAGAGAGAAAAAAAATTGCTGTGTCTCTTCTATTTTTCGCTAAGTGCTGTTGTTGATGTTTGTAGGGATGGGAAGAATTCTGACAATTGTTTAAGACTTAAGCTCGTCGAAATTTGCAGTAAGTGTTTATATCGTCTTTCCGTAGAAAAATAAATTGTCTAGTGACTGTTTACTTTGTGAACGTTATGGGATCTTTGACATTTGCAGAACAGAATGAACTCATAAACTATTCGAAGCCTTGATCTGGGCTTTTCCTTTGTTCTGTCTTTCTATTGTGGATTATCTTACTTTATCGGCTTCTTCCTTCTCTACTTTGAATTCTCTCCTGGTTCAAATCCTGGTGTGGTCAAGGATTATTTCCTGGAGTTAAACATTGTGCAAACTCCATTCGGCCATTACCTGCACATTAAACTGTCTGTCCGCGCTGACCATCTTACTGCAGCTATCAGTCTGGTGGTTCTTTCAGTGCATAGCTTAGTAATAGGACCCCACCTCCCTGTAGTCCACTGTCCAGATATGCACCCAGTTTGCGGCAGGACTTTAAGCTAATAACTAATAACCAGCCAATCTACTTCTCCCGACATCCTTATTCATGTATCCCTCTTCAACCATCGCTACAACTTAAAGGACTTGGACTCGGCATGGCATGCATGAGCGTTCTTAGCTGCTCTTCCGATCACACGGGTGGTCGTAGACCCCATTCGCCCTGTGAATTTTATGTGTACCTTTACGAATAAACAGAAGATAAGAACCCTCATGCAAGCCAACCCTGGGGTTTAACAACTAAACAGCCTTTTCTTTGCAACCTTTTCTTTGTCGCTTATCAACTCGCTCACTCACTCACTCGCTCGCTCGCTCGCTCACTCACTCACTCACTCACTCACTCACTCACTCACTCACTCACTCACTCACTCACTCACTCACAATCTCTTTCTCTCTCATTCCCTCTTTCTTACACTCATGCACACACGCGGGCACACACGCTGCTGCATCATTATCACAGTCACTCTACTAGAACTTTATATGAAACTACAAAAAAACAAATTATCCATGTCCCAGCAGACAGACAGACTGTTCATGATCCTTGCAGCAAAGGCCTCCTCAAGGTCAAACTTTCAGAGTTTTCGAAAGCATATTTTAGAGAGAAAAAAAGACAACAAAAGCAAAAACAGAATCAAACGAATGCCCTGACTCTGGCTTCTTCCGAGGTCATTATTCAAAGGTTTTCTGAAGTCTTCAGTGCGAATGGCGTCAGGATGACGTCGATTGTGCAAAGCATGCAAAATCTCGGACAACAGAGCAAAGAAACGGGGATAGGGATACCCCCAATCAGCTCGTTGCAACGGCAACAAGAGTTGTCCCTCCCAAATATTGACAGATAGCGCCACTGAGAATTTTCTCTCAGCAAATATTCCCGGCGGCTGGTGGCCAGGCGTGCTTCGGAATGGCAGGGCGTTAGGAGGGGCAAGCGTGGAGGACAAGCACAACTTTCATCACCGCCAGAAACTTCCAGAAAGATGTAACCAAGAGACAAAGATTAGCGCGTAGGAATATCTGCGATGTTGTTTTCCACTGTCAATAATATCTCGTCTGACAATTAGTCTCCTTTCATTTTTGTCTGTCTGCCTCCTTAACCGGGTCTGGCTTGCATAAACATTTGTATCTACACTGCCGGTCATAAGAGCAGTCATAAGGTTTATTCACACTGTAGTTTACGTGCACCTTTACGTTCGAACAGGAGAAACGAACCCCCATGCAAGCGAACTCTGGACCGCCTCGGTGGTCTAAAGGGTCAAGGCGACAGCTTCTGAGGCGGGAGGGCGGTGGTTCGCGCCCTGGCTGAGGCATACGTAAGACTTAAAAATTGGCAGTCTAGATGCTGCCCTGCCAGACGTCTGACGAAATAGGGAACAGTACTAGGACTGGTTGGCCCGGTGTCAGTGTAATGTGACTGGCTGTGGCTGAAGCCCGTGCAGACAAAGGTCGCTTGCTGGACACGGGACTCAGATTCAGAGATGAGAATAGATCCCACGATAGACTGTCAGATGTTTGGGCATGGAATGTCATCAAAATTAACAGTTTTTTAAACAGCAATTACAAATGTTTATAGTTTATAAGGGTTGGCAAAATATGTCCTTTAGAACAAAACAAGTTTTCCTCTGAAATTTATTTTAAAACCTCTGAAATTCGCTGAGCCCCTGACAGTTCCTATCCCTGCAAACAATGATCGTCTGTATCGGTAGCAACCACGCATTACAGCTACGTGAAAGATGGAATTGGAAAGAGTTTGATATGTTGATATATTTGCTATGTTCTGTGACTTTGCATGCATCAAAGAGAATGTGTTGCTTCATGTCATCTGACCTCAGTAATGCAGAATATGGCGCAGACCAGAAAATGCCGCAATAGTTAAAGTTTAATGAAACACGTTGCAACTTGCCTTGTAGAGTGCTATAGATTCGCGTATGAACAGTATGGAACCGGGATGACATCAGAATCTGTCTTTTTAAAGCGTTCTCTTAGCAAGTGAATCACTGTCTACACGACACTTTAATGAACTGTATATATATATATATGGATAAAGATGAAACGCTTGCTGTTGCACTAAGCGCAGCTGCCAAACTGAATACTTTCGGCTAATTTATATCTCGATTTCATGAATTTTAAAACGCCAACCTGCAATCTGCTAAGAGTTTAAAAACAAAAACAAGCAAATGAAATTTACACCATCTGTCGTCGAAAAAGAAAGTTACGAGAGTCTGAAACGGCTTCTAAATTACATTTAGAAAGTTTTCAGACAGATATTGGAAAAGTGTAGTGCTTTTAAACATTTTACAAACACACGTGCTTTTCATCGGATTTTGTTGGCGTGCTTTTTCTTCTTTTTTTGTGCCCCAGAAATGTATGCCTCCGTTGGATGTAGATTTGTCAAGAGAGGCTATTCCACCCAGCCTTCACTGGCCTCCAGGAAAAGCCTTCAGGGGGAAAAAAAACCTCAAGCGCTTTTAAGGAGGGCGTGTTAGGAAGTGGGAAAAAGGTTACCTCAGAAATCCTGCTTCTGTCATACGATGAATTAACACTGCGCGAAAGTGACCGTTAATGCAGAGAGAAAAGACAAGTATATCTCGCGATTTTCGGCATTTGCGGAAGATTTACTCGCATTTCTGAACAATTTCGTTCAGTGGAAACCAAAGTGGATGCTTTCGCCATCATGGCGGAGACGATCAGTAAACTCGACCATGTCTTCCTGCGAGAGACATCCTTAGGGCTTTTTTAAAAAAAAGACTTGAGCGTCGTTATGGGTGGGTGTGTAAAGAGGCCGCTTGGTTTCAAACAAACGTTTGATAACATAAACAGTGGGAAGAAGCCGCGTACGCAAACACACAATCTATCTCGACGTTAGGCAACATAAACAGTGTCTACAGCCAGAAGTGCTGGGAGGGAGGCTTGGGTGGAAAGGTTCAGCCGCCTGTTTGAACCTCTCTTTCTCTCGGCCCAGCGCCGCTCCTGGCGCGTTCTGCCCGTGTTTCTTGGCAGAATCTTCAGACCACGGAAAGATTTTTGGGAACGCCACACACAGACTCACTTGCGAGTAAAAATCGAACGTCACGCTTCTGGTAAGAGATGCTTCAGAAGCGAGCCTCTCTTTGTTTCGGGTCTTGGCAAACAGTGCTTTTTGTTCTTCTCTCTCGCGGTCTTTTGCTGTTCTTCGGGTGTGAGCGCAACCTTTGCAGAACTATGATTATGTTCTTCGTGCTAGCCAAAGTAGCTTGCATCCCCTTGTGCTTGTACAAGGAGAAATAAACGGGGACATGCAATGATGAAAAAAAGCAAAGAAGGGATAACACAGTCTACAGTATCTCGCGTCAGACAAAAGCCAGGGTTGGGCTGCATGAAGAGTTCGTATCTGCCCTTCCGGTGATAAGATCGATCGTAAGGTCCATTCGTCTAGTGTATTTTTGATATATTTTTAAGCATGGACCTGCGATATGGACGCATCCTGACCAAGATCAAGACTAAAATGAGTCCTTTGTAAGTATCAGACGGCTTGATCAAGTATTCACATGGCAGTAATGAAGTATTCACATGACAGTAATTAGGAATTCATATGACGGTAATTCAAAATTCACATGATTAATAATTTAAATGACGGTATTGATTATTCACATGACAGTATTAATTATCCACATGACAGTAATTAAGAAATTCCTTGTTCTTCGCCTCTCACCTAATTAAGGGCATTAAGGAAGATGACGTCACTTTCACGTTAACAATTGATTATATTTTGCTCGATTTTTGTACTGTACAGCTTAGAACCAAACGATGTGCAAAGTGTTCTGTCAGCGAAGCAGTAACAACTACACGTGAAAATCAAATATTATTACAATACGTCTATTGAAGAAGAGCCAAATATCACTACATTATTAGCGAGCAATATTAAAATTAATTTAATATTAAATGTAATGGAACATCGAGCCAGTGTCAGCGTAATACTACATCGGCATTTTGAAAATAGAGAAAGAATGCAAGAGTGTTTTCCATGGAGCGGCAAAGTCCGCTGACTGACATCGTTTCAGTATTCTTGTACCAAAGTGGTTAAATGAGAACTGGTTGCCTATATTTTTCACGGGGCGGGGTAGGGGCAAACACGCGCGCGATAAAAATCAATGATAGAATAGTTCTGACAGCTCGACCTGCGCAGAAAATAGAATTCAGCAGAAGCCACAGCCGGGCAGGCAAGCCATGTCACTTCCACAAGGCCACAGTGTTACCAAGGAACGAGCCTGGTAGCCAAGTTTGCACGTGTGCAGGTGTGCGGCAGCGGTGGAAAATCGACAGAAATCTGCGTGAAGTTGTGTGAACGGGTGCGCGTGGATTCATCCATAGCTCTTCGTGTGTCTGTGCGTCTGCATGTGTGTGAGTGTGAACTGGTGTGACAGCGGATGTGTGTGTGTGTGTTCAGGTGTGCGCTCTGCGCGCCAAAGATCGGAATGGTGCGCATAAGGTACACACATAGATACGCATGCAAATACGTCCATGCACATGCACAGCCTCAAGCACGCACGCACACACACAAACGCGCGCACGCGCACGCACACACACAAACGCGCGCACACGCACGCACACGCACGCACACGCACGCACACGCACGCACACGCACGCACACGCACGCACACACACATACACACACTGGCATTTGCGATTGCTGTATTGTCTCTATCGGTTGTGCGTTGCTCCCTACAAAACGAATATTTTGCCCGGCAGCCATAGAAATAATGGAATAGATACAGACATTCTGCCAATAACCTTATTGTCTCTGATTTAAAAATTGATATCATCTAATAAAAAGAAAGAAGTCATTGTGCAACGGAAGCTCATTTCTCACAGAGAAAAAAACCCCACAGAATAACCCATCAACTCCGAGAATTTATTGAATATTAAAACGCATGGCTGAACCAGGATTACATAATCATACCTCACCTCCATTGTTAACATCTCAGACTCGGAAACCCGCATGAGACCCTGTCAAAGGTTTCGATCCGAAATGGTTTTTGTCTATGCTTCATACCCCGGATGTAAACATGGCAACTGCAAAGCGGCCGGAGGAAAGAATGGGCCGTGGTGTAGGAGAGACAAGCGAGTGGGGGTGGGAGTAACTTGCAAAAGTCGTGGTCTGGAAAATTATTTCAGTTCTAGCAATTAGTCCATCGAAATGGGAGAGCTTGAGATAACACGCTCCATGGACGATAGAGGTCCCAGTAATTAAGTGCCAGAGAGTCCAGACCTTGGTGGGCGGCGGTTGAAGACCAAGACTCGCCTACACAAGCATGCAGCACGGACGGCAGTAAGCCCGACCGAGGGTCTGATCCCAGAAAAGAAATTTAGAAATGCGTTTTCAGGACGAGACTGACAGGTTCTTGGCCACTACCATTACAAGCACAAAATTACATCGTTTTTCACTGTCTGTGTTACTTACCTGAACCGTGCACAGACAGAGATGTGACAGAGTCATTTCAGTAACGTCAACACCACCATCTCAAACGCAAACAACTGCAAAATCTATTGTAAGGATTGTGTTGGTAACAGCGATGATGATGAAAATTGTGGGGAAAAAAAACAGGAAAAGGACAATGGGGAGAAATTAGTGGTATAGGGAGAAAAGTTTAAACAGATCATGAAAATGGAAGATAACCTTGCCTCTCTGACGTTTGTTTGCTTGTTGCTGTTTTTATGTCGAGTAAGCAGCTAAGGCTATAGAGAGCCGAGCATTCGCCTCTGAAAGATTTTACATAAGAGGAACTGCTTATAGTGGAGATGCGAACCCAAAACCATGTTCTCACTTTCTCGTCGACAAGCACTCAGCCGTTACGTCACCTGGACTGCGTTTCACGCGCGTGCTTTCCATTCATAAAAGCCAGCGCATGGTCCGTTTACTGTGTATTTTACCTGCTCATGTTTATTTGCGGAAGCACGTGTGGCGATATGAATGCCCACGCACCCCAGTGGTTCACACCAGCACGCGTTGCAGCCGTCCGAATTTGTATGTTCTGCGAACTAGGATGCACGTTCTGGTTAAGAAAGCCCGCTTAGGAACCAGCAGAAATCGAGTGCCTACGGAATCAGTTGCCTTTATCGATGCATTTCATCCTTCGCCCGACGCCAGGAGCTGTCAAGTCTGCCTTCTCGGGCGCCGCCATTAAAAGAATTTAGCGATCTGCAGTTACATCGCTGAGCTCGCGAACAGCAGTCATGCAAATGGACGCTGGGCAAGAAAAAAAAAAAAATTTGAAGGTCTGGGAGCTCTGGACGGATAAGGGATTCGACAGTTCAAATCTTCCCTCGTGCAAATGCCCGAGCTCGCGACACCACGGAACAGCGAAGTGTATTTCGTCCACGAATGCAGTAGCAGGAAACGCTCTCGCTCACACCCCCCGTCCGCATTCGAATTCCCTTCCTCCCTCCCTCCACACTCTGTCCTCACTTCCTCTCCCTTCTATTGCGTGCGCAATCACTTATTGCTCCTACCCCGTTCTTGTAAGCGCCTCTCTTCTCAGAATCTATCGGTGGGATTCACTGTGCAATTAGTTAGATTGATAGACGGACTGATGCAGACAGTTGCACTGCCGCATACAAAGATGGATCCCTTTCGTAACTAAGTCGCACCTTAGCTCAACGTCTACCCACCAGCACAGACAACAGAAATCGATACGGCAACTACAGCTTCCTTCCCTTCCCAGGACCCCCAGTCCATTTTTCAACTACTTACCACTATTACTTACCAACTACTTACCCACTATTACTTACCAACTACTCACCCACTAATACTTACCAACTACTTACCCACTACTAGTTACCAACTACTTACCCACTACTACTTACCAACTACTTACCCACAATAAAATTTAGATTGTACGCAGTTTTTTTCCTTTTAGACAATCGTCATTTTAACATAGTTTGATAACAATTTTATAAAGAGAAAAGAAATGCTTGACTACGGCTTGAGGTAATAAAGATACAAAAAAAGAGAACTTGCCCAAGCTAGACTTAGACAGGAAGTCGACGTTTCAGGGCATGGCCCCTTCTTCAAGACGGCACAAACAAATAACAAATAAATAAATAAATAATCAAGAAAAACAAGTGACTGCAGCTTGGAGGAAAAACCTTTCTTAAATTTAAAACAAGGCAACTGGACCAAGCTAAGACATGATAAAGACAAAGACGAAGACAATCTACATGCTTCGGGGCACTACCCCTTCATCAGGACGACACAAAAACGGCGAAAAAACGAAAAAAAAAAAACCCCGAAAACAGAAGAAAAAGACTTAGCTTCAGTAGATGTGGCGCATGGGCTGGACAGCAGGAAAATGACAGCAGTTCCCTTGTTTTAAATTTAAAATGAATAATCACTTAGCTGACAGAGGCATTGGTCATGCACGCTCGATGGACAGGAGGAAAGTAAGGGGAAGAAGAAAGGCGTGGAAAAAAGAGAGCGTGCGAGATCAGTGGGGGGGGGGAGGTCTACAGCCAATAGAAAGGTGTCCTATCGGGGCTGGTGGAAGGGAAGAGGGAAATGATAGGGGAAAAGGGGTGTGGGGGTTATTTTTACTAACAATGTATGCTACGTATTCATCCTACTGTAGAGGAAGGTTTAATGAATTCAACAGCGACAAACCACAATTCATACCTGTTTCTTAAATCTATATTTACCGGTCGGAGAGCACGTGCCCATCCTTTGCTTATGATCTGTCTTCAACTTCTGAGACCAGAAAACGTTTTCTTCCAGACCCTGCCTGTATGAAGCTGTCGTTGCGTATTTATCAAAGGCTTCTCTCAGGTCCAGGACTGATCCTTGGATTTGGTTTGATCTTTTTTTTAAAATTTACCCCTTCATGTAGGAGAAACAGAGGCTGTGACATTTTGCTCCAAAGTAAAGGGATAGAATCTTTTATCTTTTAACCTTCCCGACCCATCAGTTCGCTCAGATCTGCCAGGGGCTACAACCGTCATTGTCGGTTTAACAGCCGCTCTTTAGCTGACATTTAGGCTTATTGGAAATCAGTCTGAGACTGCACCTGCAAGGATTTTATCCTGCGCTGATTCCAGAACTCGGCTCTTGGCGCCATCCTGCTCAACCGTAGACAATGACCTGAGTCTAAAGACTGCCGATACTGTCGTCACTTCCTCTATAGCTTTCAACTTTTTTTTTTCTTCCCGTTCCCCTTTGTTGGGATTTTTTTGTCGATCGGAGACCCACCTCTAGAGTCATTCAAGCACGGGGAAACCTTAGCATCCGGTCCTATGCATGTACATCCATAGTGACCAGCTCCTTTATAACGAAATCTGATTGTTCTTGTAGAAAAGACCCAGGGGCAGACAATCTCACTAATGGTCGTTTTGACGTCACCACACCCTTCAATGGAATGCGCATGCGTGAAGGTTGACTTACTACTCCATCAGCGTGGTGGAAACCGGAAGACATTAGAGTGATGAGGGCCTGGCGATTGTGTATTATGTTCAGGGAGAAAAGCTCCAAAGCGTATGAACGGAAATTCGGATTTTGTCGTTAGTACTTGCTAGCCAAAACAGTTGCTTTCATCTTTTTTCTGGAACAAATGGTGTGCTGTTGGCGGTTATCTGATGATCTTGAAAAAGTTTTTCTCCTCCTGCAATTTTTTTTGGTTAGGTAATAGAAAAGAACTTCAATGGGAGCGTTGATGCGTTTCTGAACTCGAGCTTGTGGAAAAAGGTGTTGTAATGAGATTTTTTTTTTATTTGATAATAATCACAAGTTCCAGGCGAAAGAAAAACATTAGCTTCGTGTCGTTTCAGAAGTTTAGAAAAAAGCCAGACTTATGAAATTGTGAGGAACTTTGCAGAAAGGCTAATTCACACGTTGTTATGTTCTGGACTCGCACACGTACATACGAATGTATAAACACGGTTCTTGTAAACAATAGTTTGGTCTTCTTTTAAAAAAATGTAACGACAGAAATTGCTTCATTTTTTTTAATAAAGGGAGGAACATGAATTTTGGTGCGTGATTTTTGTTATACTGCCTATGCGAAAACCAGCAGAGATCGAAGAAATCAGGAGGGAAAACTTCAAAAATCTATGTAGAATAATACTTCGAGTTGAGGCAACTCTCTCAACGCAGCACTGCGGATGTTGCAAGCAAAACTACTCTGTGTTTTTGGTGTAAACGGAGGAGAGAAAAGGTTCCTTTATTTACGCTTCGGTCTGTGCTGCAGACAGAACTATTGCCAAACTATTTCCTCACATTATGGAAGCGATGAAACATGGAGAATTTCTTTCTTTATTCCTTCCTTTATTTCTTACGTACTTACTACAAATAGATACAAGATTCTAAATTTATCACAACAGGACTATGGTTCTGGATCCCCGTTCACCATGAATTCTTAGGTTTACGGGATTTTTTCTTTAGAGGGAGAAGGTTTGTAGGGTTTCACTTGTTTTGATTTTTTCGCAACAATCAACACCCACGCGCCCGTACACAGTAAACACACGTACACTGACGCACTTTGCTGAGATTTTTATGATGGCCAATCGCTAACATTACCGGCTTACAAAGCTGTACGGAATGTACGATGGTGTCGAGAGTGCTGGCCACGCAAAGTATACTTCTTTCCATTCGCGCTGCAATCGATGCTCCGAATCTACAGGATATTGTCTCGGCTATCGATTACTGAGCGTTCCGGAACTTTCTGCAAATTATTGCCGGTTTCGCGTTTCACCCTTTCAGAAGTCACAGTGACAGTTTTCCTCCCCGTTGCTTCCATCTCTAGTGGTAAGAATGTCTTTATCCTCGTCAAGCCTCCATCTGCCAGGAGAAACCGCGATGGCAAGGATGGAAGTGTAAGGCAGTACGTACTATGAAGGACTCGAAGGGATGTTATTTGAGAGGGATAAAAACCAAGAAATGTTTTCGTTTCTGTCTGAAAATGAACGTCAACGTATGTGCGAAGGTTCTTTTTTGCGAGCATGCATGTGTCAATGCCTGTGGAGGCCTAGAAAAAAAATATTGCCATCTACCTTTTCAACGTCATTTCACCTTGTCGCACAGCGACTCTTGGTGGGGCAGGCCTGCGCACTCGTTCAGTCAGCGTGACCAGGTGAGGGATCATTAGAGGCTGCGCACATCCTCAGGGTTCAGGATGCCGACCAGACACGCACACTCGAACATGCGCATGCGTAACTGATTGCTGTGTAGGTGGCTGCCAGTGAGGTTGCTTGAGGATGCGAGCAGATGAGTAACATTTCGCACATTTCGCGCATTTTCCAGACTAAGGCACATGCACAACTTAACAGTATGCTTCACGTGCGCTGTGCAAGCATGTAAGCTCAAATCGTTGGCTGACAGATGGGATGTGGAATGTGATTCGTATTTTTAAAAATGGCAGGTAATAAATGTAGAAAAAACACCTTCGTGTGGTTTCTGGTAGCTTTTCTAGACCTGCGCTTTTCTTACACTTGTTAACATCCCCAAGCTCACTCACACACGCTCACACAACCTCAATCATACATACCCTCCCTCCCTCCTTCACACGCACACACACACGCACGTACGTACGCATACAGGCAAAGAAAGAACTCAAGGAACAAAGAAGCAAAGCAAAGCTTATAGAGAACTGGTATGTGGTTCCGCCACTCTGCAACGTGCGGCGTATTATCTACGCACGCGCGAGTTCCACACAGCTAAGAGGAAACTGCCGGTGAAAAGGTTGCCAGTCAAGCAAACGTCGATGAGTCACCAGAAACAAGAAGAGATGCATGTGCTGTACCTTGATATGAATTTCGTGGCGAGAGTAATTAAAAAAATTCCTTCTCCACGTTTGATCAGGATCGGTTTTGTAGTTCGCGATGGTCGAAAACAGTGGGTGATAGGAAACACTGGCTGTTTGATATTGAAATTGGGATGATTAGTCAGTTTTTGCACGTTGTTCACAAAGTGAACTGTTCGGCGATAAGATCTTGGTATGCAGGTGTGTTACGTAACCCTACGAAACAGACGTCAAACAATGCTCAGGTGAAAGCCCATTTACAGTGATGGGTAGAGAACAGCAGTAGTGCAGTCCCGCGGTACATCATGGCTCGGCAACTGATTAGCAGACGTTTGACAAAGGAGTAGGAATGTTTGAAGCCACAGGGGCCCCTCAGCACCAAATGGGCACGGCGTTGCTCGTTTCTCAGAGTGACGTCACGGATGTGACACCGCTGTCAGACCACAGGGGTAGACTCAAAAAGACAGGGAGTGTGTGCGTGGGGGGGGGGGACAAATGCGCATCACTTGAGGGGGAAGCACAGATTTATCATTGTACATGTAAAATCTCGCTGTCATTTTATCCTAGCTTCTTACTGACCACCAGAATGTGAGAGGGGGTATAATGTCATACGAAAGTATGCGGAAGAGACTTTGTGAAGCTAGTCTGAAGCCAGAAGTACTCGAAGTTCACATAACTGATGAGACAGCACACAGCAGCACATGCAGGAACGACTGACCTGAGTACGGCAGCATGGCGACTGAACTAGAAGGGGTCTAGATTTTGTCAGGACATAACGTAGTGTCGCCGCCAGGGAGTAACGAGACAAATTTTTAAGTCTTAGGCATGACTCCGCCGAGATACGAACCTCTTAACCACTAGACCACCGAGGCGGTCGAGGGGGGAATGGAAGAACTACTGTGTAGGACAAGAGAACACCTCCCTAACACGAACAGTTGCAAGGCACCGGAATGCAGTCCTACACCCGATACTCAGAACGTCCAGCTGGAACTATTAGTCTGGAGTTCGCTCTCTTGGGAGATAACAACTTTGTGTTTTGACTGAATAAGGCTCGGTTTTTCGGTAAGAATCTTGTATTTCGAAACTCGCAACATGGCAAGAAGAACAGTTTCATATGCTCTGCACTTACGGCTCTCTCTGCACTTACACATGGATTGTCACGGTTTCAGTAAGTCATTTATCAAAGTAATGTCCTCTCCTAGACAATTTTACCTCACTGGGCGCGTTCACATTAGGGTCTCCTCTGATCTCTGGAATTTTCTCCCGTTTGGTGAGGGAGCATTAAAATAGGGGCTTCGTCCATTATACAACGTGTACTCTTATGAAGGACAGGCAGGTAAACAGGCAGGCAGAGAGAGAGAGAGACGGGTAGAGTGAGGGGAGGAGAGAGGCGGGAAGAGAACTGGCAATAAATCGCAAGATCTACTTATATCCAGCCCGACTCTCGCTATCACTTTAAATTTCTCACAGCAGCTGGGGTGCCTCCGGAATTTCACATTGTATCGTTACCTGTTCCTATCCCTGGGACCAAGATAAGGCTGTGATCCCAGGGACAGCCTGCCGCGAGAGGACGGGATGAGTACCGTATGGGAGACAGATGGACTGCCAGATTACAACGTCGGGGTCTGCGCGCAAAGCCAGACGCTTGCAAGCTGGCCATTTAACAAACTAAGTGTAAGGTTTGCCCTTCTTTCTTTTTTCTTTTCTTTCCTTCCTTCCTTTCTCTCTGTCTGTCTGTTCGTTCTTAATGGCATTTTTTCTGCTTTTAAAAGAGAGAAACAATAGCAATGACACTTGCTGCAACTACCGGAAAAAAGTAAGAAGAAAAATAGATTAACTTTCCTACTTAAAAATGGGACTTGGTCACATATACAAAAGTAGAAGAGAAATATAGGCTCAGCATAGACCAGTCAAGGTGAAGTTATTTCTATCCCTCAAAATCTAGTCTCCATGCTGATAGAATTTGTGAATTCCTATAACTACTTTGCTTGTGTTCAACTCATTCTCAAGGATTAAGGCTTAATCAATCTAGATGTCCTTTGCTTATTAATTAATGTAGCAATCAACTTTAATCCTAAGATAGATCGTGCAGCCTCCGACTTTTATGTACGAGCTGGTCTGGGAAGATAAATCTGTCATTTTCGTGTGCACCGTTTGTCTGCTTGTGATTTCACTTTTCACCTGGTTTGGGTTTATATCCTATATGCCTTTTAAAAAATTACCTTAATGAAGACCTCATCCAATTACTGAAAACGGACGAGATAGCACTCAGGGTTTACAAATTACACAATCCACAGATTACAGGTGTGAGTTATCAACACTGAAAAAGCAACATAAAATTTAGCCCGTCTATGACAAAAGTTTGGAATAATGTTTTAACCTAGTATGCATTTCGCGCATGCGCGCACCTACACGCCCAAAATCCCACACGCGAGCGATTACGCACACACACACAGTCATGCACGTAAACGAGTGCGCGGGCACACACACACACACGCACGCACACACACATATTCCACAGTTTTAATCCTAGGTTACGCTGTCTAGATATTATGAACCTTGTTTCCCCCTCCCCCTTTTTTGTAACCCTACACCCCATGTGTTGCGAGTGCATTTTCCGCAAAGATCTCAGGCGTCGAAGCTGGTGATCATAAACAGGATGAACTCCGATGAAAAGTCAGATCATCAGCCCCTGCACGCTGATCCTAGTCGTTGGCTGGTTTATACACAAGCGGCCACGCCGAACACACAGCGCACTTCGTTCATGGCCCCGCCCAAACCGGAAGCAAGTCTTCTTTCACGCCCGCACTTGCCACCGCGGTTGGTGCTTTGAAGAAATTAATTGGAGAGAATGTGTGCCGACGATCAAAGACCATCTCGTGCGAGGCGGTCACTTGAGGTTTTCATGTGGCCGGCTGTCGTTAGATCTGGTGGCTAGAGACGCGAGCTGCGCGGCTGTGAAAAACTAAAGAGCGAGAGAACGACAAACAACACTGAAGAGACGGAAAATGAAGCAAGAGAACAGGGCCAAAGAGACCGAGGCAAGAAAGAAAAGCAGCGGGGGTCTTGGCACCAGCTGGATTCCTGGAGCGCCGCGATACTGGTGGGTGCAACGGTGCATGGCAACCCTCTTCGGTAGTTAGCGAAACCAGGTCACCAGGTGCTGGTCTCGTTGCTAGCAGGGTTGCCGGACTCTCTTCCGCCCACTCCTTAGTGCTGGCCTGTTTTCCAAACAATAGCCGCGGCTTTAAAAAAATTAGGGGGGGGGGGTTACTGTTTTATTGGGGGTTCGGGATTGCTTCGCGGGTAAGCAGACATGTAGACAGACAAGAAAACAGACAGTCTGAAACCCAGGCAAGCGGGAATGCAGACTGACAGGCGGGCAAGCAGACAGACAACCAAACAGACTGGCGGATGGACGGGACAGACAGACAAGCAGACAAGCAAGCAGATTTTCGGATTTGCAGGCAAGTAGGATCGAGGTAAATGTAGGTAACTATGTACAAGTAGGTAGATAAGCATAGGCAGGTAGAAGTAGGGAGGTAAGTATAGCTATAAAGGTACAGATAGATAAGTAGGTTAGTATATTATGTAGGTAGGTACAGTTAGGCAGTGTGCAAGGGCGGTGTACTAAAGTTAGGCAGATAGGTGGAGCGACAGAGACCCAGACAGATAGAAGCTTGCCATATTACCTACATCCCTGCAGTATATAATTTAACCACGTGATTATTAGAACGTGAAGATTTTCTTATTTTAACTTTTGTCGGTGCTTTCACCCTTAACTCGATCTCTATAGACCGCTTGGAAAAAAGGCAATGTCAATTTTTTAAAGGTTCATATCAATAGTTTCAAAATCTAATTTAAAAAAAGTTTTAGGAAAGCTGTACCTCTGAAGCTAGTTTGAACATATACCATTGCACGAAAATGAGCGATTCGAAAAAAAGGAAATCCACGTTTGTTTGCGAGGTAGGCCTTACACGTGCAGGAAAACTTCTGTTTTCGGACGGCACATCGGTTGCGCCACTAAATCTGTTATTTCATTCTGAACTCCTGTGAACTGATAGCACTATCGCGTGTGGAGTCTTCGCACTACAGAACCCACACCAATCTGCGTTAACGATAGTCCTGAATTCAGGAACTGCGGAAGACAAAAAAGTCCAGTCCTGAAGACAGGATGCAAACAGTCTCAAGTGGGTGATAATGTCTTCAAACTCCGCGAAAGCAAGAAAGAGAAAAGAATGTTGGTAGCGCATCTGATCCTTGTTAACAAAACTGATAGAGTGAAAAGGGTTATCTTGTGGCCGCGGAACACAGGTGAGATCCAAACAGCCTAAGGGAGAGAAATTTTGGCAACTATTTCAGTCGTTGACACACGCCAGTGATACCTCTCGGATATGTTATCTCTTAGCTGACGGGCATTACAAAAACAAAAACAAGAACAACAAAAACTATCGCTCGCGCGGGCAAGCAATCAGTGGTGTCGTTTGTGTTATTACTTCTTGTTATGCGAACGTATACATGACAATGTTTGTGCTAATCTGCTAGTGATTCCCTCCCCCCCCCGCACTATTCTAATTTTCTCTTGATGATATTTGTTTTATACCCTCTTGACATTGTTGAATACTGGTTTACATGAAAGCACACACTACAGGGCAGATAACACCTGCAGACATATCGCATATATTCATTCAAATAGTACATATATATACATAAACACTTCAATATGCATGTGTAGATATAAACTTACACCCGTTGGCATAGACACATAAACAGACACATATACATGTGCACACGAAGACATTCGTGAAATGATATACAGTTAAACTTGTTGTGAAAGTGCATATTCTTATTATTCCTTGACTTCTGACCTAAACGTAAAAACTGAGCAGTGACCGTAGAATATTTTAAAATTAATCTTTAAACGAAAAGCATTGGAGAATCCTGTGTTGTTGTGTTGGATGACATAAACAAGTGGGGGAACACCAGTGTTCCTAACTCTATTGCTAGAGTTATTTTTTTATTTTAAAAAAAATCAATGACACGTGTTCTGGCTGAACCCGATGCACTGGTAAGCCCAGACTTATGGCTAATCAAGCCGACAGATGGCTTGGCCTGACGCGCTGACCTTATGATTGAGCGAACCAGACAACGTGGCCGACAACGTGCAGTTTCACCGGCACGAGGGTTTGAAAAACGCCAGGAACAGCGTCATTCGAGACGAGGGCACAGCTGGTCAGTACAGGTCTCACTCACAATTCCATCTCGTCAGGGCTTCCGTCTCTAGACTTGCCCGTCCCAGCCCCTTGTTTATTTTATTGGTAGAATCAACCCAAAGGCTGGAGGGAAGGGAGTGTGCTACACTTTGCTAGTCATTTCCTCCACTACACTTCAAAACTCAAGTCTTAACAAACCAGCCTCAACAGTCTGGCATAATTTCCCGCACAGATGACCGCCTCGGTGGTCTAACGGATGAGCTGTCCTCTTTCGAGGCCGAAGGTCGGCAGCTCGCGCCCCGGCCGAATCATACATACGACTTAAACATTATCAATCTAGTTAAGTTCCCTGCCAGACGACTGGCACTACAGGGAACAGTACTAGGACTGGTTGGCCCGGTGTCAGTATGATGTGACTGGGTGGGACTGAAGCTTGTGTTGCGACAGCAGTCCCAGTGTGGCAGCACTTAAACTTTGTCGAAGCAACAGGGTCCTGGTATGCATATTATAGTTTGCGGCTGGAAGCTAAGCAGCCAAACCAAAACATACTCTTCTCACCTTTACTAGCCAAGCCATCCACACACAGGGATCCTAGCAGAGAAGACTACATAGTGTAACTATCACCCTTCGTTGGATGGGTAAGATCTCCGCAAGGCGGATAAGCTCTTAAAACAATGCACATAGCTGACAACGAACAGTTTGAGATTCCTGTACTTTGATTATTTGAGAAAAAACTGTTAAGTGGTAGCATCTTAATGGGCTGATCCAGGCTAGACTGGTCGTACCACGTGTCTTTATCATCATATTATCAGATTATAGTGCTGGAGGAAAAGAAGACGCGTGCTGAATGACTTTCTTGGTATACGAACGTATGCATACCCACGCTCCACGAACGAAAGACGCACTTTTGAGGGCTCAGAAAGCCTCAAGGTCTGTTTACCATGTGAAATTTATGAGCAGTTTTATGTAAGAAACCTAAAGACGAACATTCGTGCACATCAGCCTAGTGTCGGGCTGCACGAGCGTTGGTACGAACGTGTCCAGACTTAGCACTGCCAGCCGGTCCTGCTCGCCCTGTGAAAATTATGGAAGGGTTTATGCCTGCGAAAATGTAGCCCCTGGTCGTGCAAGCCAGACCAGGGAGCGAAGTGCTTAGGCTGCGAGATTTTCAATGCCTTTTTGATGGTTTTGACAGCCAGCCGGAAGCAAGGTTGAGTTGAGAATGTCAAAACACCACTATACCCTGGCGCAAAATAGGCCCCTGCTCAAAGGAAAGGGAGGGATTTGCGAGCTCGTGCGCGCACGTGCAAAATTATCGAAACACACCTTGGCGCTTGCCAAAAACATTCGTCTTGAAATTACCGCTGCTGACAAAGCTAAGGAGAATTGGAACTATTTTAATCTTCCAGCGTCTAAAGAATATCACGTTGGTGTACCGACGCATCTGTGAAATATTCTGAGCATGTGTATAAAACAGGAGGGTATTTCACAATATGGGAACATTCGGGATGTTTGTCCACAGACCTCGGAAAATGGAAGCTGGATCTCCTTTGGCACAGCATGATACGAGGTTTAACACTGAGCCTTAATTTGTTTTCCTGTACTGCATGCTACGGAAAGCAATTCGAATCTACACAGACGCAACAGACAAACATCCCAGAGAAAAAGCAATAGTTTAAGGCTCTGGAATGCATGAAACCTTTCCTTGAGGTTAATATTCACAGACTTGTCGCTGTTTCCACCCCCCACCCCCCCAGGTACCCTATCCACTCGACTTCGATTCATCAGTGTTCTATAGTAAAAAGGTCAGTACTTAAACATAATCCTTTGAGGAGGATTTGCAGTCCATTTTCTCTCGCATGTCTTGTCTTGACGTCCTGCGTATTTAGCGTTTTTGCGCATAGAGGTCTGGGTTTCAAGACTTTAGAAACGCTGACTTGCAAGTCGTGTTAAGTTCCTGGTTGTCGTGTCACAATATCACGTCGTCACACAGTTCACTGACACCCCACTGTCTCTTATGCAACGTGGGTATGTGCACGTGTGGAGGTAAGCGTTTGTGGTGCAGGCGTTCGGTCTTACAACTTGTGGTTTTTCATTCTGCACCCCATGTTTCGCGTATTCCGCAAGTGAAACGCTTTGATTTCTAAAAATATCTTGCATCTGCCTTCAACTGTTACTTTTCCAGAGACATCATTTTTTGTTACAATTGTTTTGCAGTTTGTTTACGCGATTAGCCCGTCCTGTCAGTACTTATAACAGAACATGGACGTACACTTGCAGAAGTTCCAGGATATATTCCCAGTGCAATGCGCGGGGGTTCGCACTGTATTTTTGTTGTTGTTAATTAGGTGCTGAAATATTTCTTAATGCTGTGGAAGGTCACACCTCCACAGGGACACACACCCAGGCTTTCGCGCGCGCAATCTCTCTCTCTCTCTCTCTCACACACACAGATTTTAGTCGCACAAATTTGTAGAAACATTTGATACAACGAGGAAAGACAGAAAAAACTCTGCAGTTTAAGGCTATAAGGCAGTTAACTTGGGCTCACGGGCTCTTTCTTTCGTGTGTGTGTTTGTGCGCGCTCGCGTGTGCATGAGTGTGTAAAAATACTTCAGCTCTCCTCTGTGCTTTCTTCTATCCTTTCCTCTGTGGCATCCTAAGCCCACAACGATTTCGAAACCTTACCTTAACCCAAGTCCTAGTCCCTATCCCCTTAATCCATCAAGCGCAAACGTTTGCGCACCGAATACGAAATGATGAAACAAATAATATATGTATATATTAGCCCTCCACACACCAAATTTAAATGCTGTTCAGAACTGGAGCCAGAATTACATAAACGTTCGTATCTGCCCTTTCGGTCATAAGAGCTCTATGTTGTCCGTGCGCTTTTACGAACACGAGATAAGAACGCTCACGAAAGCCGACCTGACACCTTAGCTGCTACTCTGAGTGATGTTTGTTGTTCATAAACTCCATTAGAATTATCTACAAGCACTGGACCAGGTGAAGAGGGGGCATAAACATGCTAGTTTAAAGAATAATTAACCTGTGGCTGCTTTTGATATCTTCTAGCACCTGTTACCTTCCGTTCCCAGGAGGCAAGCGCTTCCGTCATGGTGGGCACCTCCGAAATATTCAGTCAGGTGTCTTCGTCCGACGGGGGGAAGGAACAGTACAGACCGCCACAGACCAGGTACGTGTTGCAACCACCCCCCCTCTCTCTCTCTCGCAAATGGATACACCCTGCACACACACGTCTACATGCACTCTTTATACGTCTGTGTTTGGGTGCGCGTGTGTGCCTGTGGGTATCTGTGTGACACAGAAGGAAAGAGGGAAGAGAGAGAAGAGAGAGAGGAGGGTAGGGAGGGGCTGATTCGCTGGTTTTGATATTTTGTAGCGCCATTAGCGGCACTCACTTGGCGGTGGGATCAAAGGAAAGGTGACGAATGGTGACAGAGGAGCAGGGAGTGTGGAGGACTGACGAGAAAGGCGACGGAGCAATAGGCACTCTTAACCCCATCGCTGTAAATAAACACCACAGCCAGAAAAAAGTGTGCCTATAACGAGATCCGAACCTATCATCCTAAGTATCGGCGACAAAAGCACGCGTGCCACTGTTACAGCCTGCGTTGCGCAGGGAGAGGGGAGAGTAGTAGTTGTAGGAAGAGAGCGGGGAATGGAGGAGTTGGGGGGGGGGCAGGGAGAGAGGTGCAGGTGTAGGGGTGGGAGTAGAGTGACAGGAAGAGAGATTTGCCTGCATGTTCTATTTCCCACAAATACAAGTTAATCGATCAAACATAGCCAAGAGACTCGACCCTTTTATGACCGCATTACAGGCCAAAATCGCTCACAATGTTTTTAGAATTATTCCGTCTTCGTTCTGCAAATGCTTTCTTTCCTCGGCCGAATTTTTACTCGCCTAATTTAAGTTTTTTATTTTAAAAAAATATGCCACAGAAATGAGCCTCTCCTCCACCATGCTGCTCCCACGTTTGTTGGGTCAGGGCTTGCGAATGTGCGTCCTATCGTGTCCCAGCTCTGACCATGTGTATACGCGTGTCTGCCTGCCGATGTCCGGCGAACTAGGCGCACATTCGTACCGTCTAGTTAAGAAAGCCCATAATGCATGTTCAGAGAACGAGCATTCAGCTTCACATGGTATTCCATCACCAATGTCATAATTCTGCTGCAATGCAAGCACGCGCTTGTGCGCCTGTAACTGTGTGCAGAGGTGCGTGAATCTGCATTTGATCACATCACGTGAATTCAGGAGTGTGCACGCATGCGTGCACCGTTGCCTGAAAGACTTAACTGGGATGTAATTGTAGTAAATGTGTGGTTCGCATCATAGTTAATCTGAAAGTTAGCACACTCTTCACAGCTGTCGACAGTGTGTGAGTGGGTGACTGAGCGACAGCAAGCGCACAAACGCGTTTTGAGCGAGTGAGCGAGAATAGGTGGGAGGATGGGCTGGTTTAAAATAAGACCTGAAAAAACTCGTAGCTGATCGTACAGACAAGCCCGCATATTTTCATTGCTAAACACGTAGGACTAAAGATTTATTTCAAATTGCATTTGCATAATACCATTGACGGGGTTGCATATAACATCAAGACAGCTCGCAGCATGCATACCTTAAAGTAACCGCACTAAGATAAAACTTCTTTAGTCTAAAAATCATATCGTATAGTACTGTATTGTGCAAAATAAAAAAATCACCTGTTCAACGCTTTTATCTCTCTCTCTCTCCTCTTTGGCATTGGCTAGCAGTAAAATCTCTAGGTTTTGCAGGTAAATGAATATTTGAAGCTTAAGGTATTACCGAGCAGTTGTGGGTGATGCTTTACGTTTCGCACAACAGTGACTGATAGGCAAACAGAGACAGACAGACAAACAGACAAAACATGAAACAGATGAACGGACAGACGGACAGACGGACGGACGGACAGACAGACAGACAGTAGGGACAGTTGATGGAAATCTAGTAAGATGAAATTACAGACAACTTTGATTTATACAGGAAAGAAAGAAACATCGGAGACTGTACACACGTGAACCACTTGTTGACAGTACGCTAAGTTAAATTTTCAAATAAATAATAAAAACAGTCGGGCTATAACAAGTTAAAAATCTCTCTCTATATATATATATACCTGAGCCCCAACCTGACAATCAGAAGCGCTATCATTGTGCGAACAGGTGCGTTTACCCAAAGAAGAAACGCCCATGTACCTTGTGTAAACGTCGATCTCAGAATTTACGCGAGATAAACTCACGTTTTCTCTGGGCTTAAACGCACATTTTTGCGCACAGCAAGCTGAAGCAGGTGTGATCACAATACGCGTTGCTGTAAAATCTCTCTGCTGTAGAAGGATTAAATGAACCTTTTTCTTCCACCGAATAGATATATATATATATATAGCATGGTCGTGCTACAGGGTTTTCCAACACCGCGCTAGGTTATAATGACACTGCAACTGTGCCAAACATCACAGACAGGTAGTTGTTCCAGATAGAAGATGCAGTAGAAGAATGGCTGTCGCAGGTGGGACGCACTGTCACGAGCCTTGCAGTATATTCTGTTATCTCAATGTTTTGAACATTTTCTGTCGAAAACGCCCAGCAAGCAATGTTTCTTTTAACCTGAGATTGAAATTCACCAGCTTTCGCTTTGAGTAAGAGACGTCTAGCCAGCTACAACCCTCTCAGAAACTCCTTGAAAATGAAAAGCGACAATCGGTCAAACTTTGGAAAGAACGCGAGAAAGACGAGAAAGATTAGGAATGAAGCGAGAAGCATTGCTGAAACGAAAGAAATCCCTCAGTTCGACATCCTATAGGTTCCTCCAAATTTTAACCAGAGATGTGGAGTCTTATAGCCATGGAACACTCCAGATTTTTTTTTTATCGTGCGTGTGCGCGAATTTAAGACCTCGGAATACGCAGACTTGCTTTCTTCGCAAAAAGCTCTTGACAGACGGTAGGGTTGCTCGAGAAGCAACTCGCTTTCAGTACAAAGGAAAGAGCTTCTTGTTTTTGTTGAAGAATCACGCAGTAAATGTTGGAACACGCTCCAAAGTTGCCGCATGCGCGCAATAACAATGTCCTGAGTGAGAACGTATCACTGCCCAAAACTTTTCGTTCATGCAAACAGGAAATGCGCGTCCGCCGTGCGTACACATACGTTTCTGCAAAATTACGTTTACGTAAATTCTTTCACCGCGCGGAAGTGTCTGGTTTTGAACAGATTCGCAATTTTTCGGGTAGTGCCTCTTGCTACAATCCAGCGGTCCTCGCTAGAATACATAGTCTGTGTCGTTGGCGTTGATGTCCCCACCAAGGACGGAGTCCGGCAGGTGGGCGTAGTAGGACCAGTAGCAGGTGCCAAAGACGGCGAAGCAGAAGGGGAAGACAACCCTGGACACTTTGTCCAGCAGCGCAGAGACGGCCACTCCGGCGCAGCAGGGCTTTGCGAGTGGAGTGGCCTCCTCCTGGTCCCCGACCAGCAGCGTTCGCCCTTCCAGATCCACTATGCTCTGGTGACAAAAGGGAGTACGGATACTTCTAGGTCAAGCAGTCACAGTGTTTTCGATTTTTTTTTTAAAAAAAGCTTCTTCCCAGTTCCAGTTCACATTTTGCAGACCCAAGTATGCGCACCTCTAGGGAAGTAGCAAAACGTGTATAGTAAACACAGGAGGAAATGAAAGGAAAATGATTAGAAACTGCAAACTAATATTTAACTACAGAGACAGAGATTAAATGAGGGCAAAGGTGGCAACAAAAAAACCCCAAACAAATCGGAAATCGAGTCCCGAAAAGCATAAATAAAAAAGTGAGGTAAACATATTTCGCTTCTAGCATGATGCGTCAGTTAGATGTCAGACGACAGTAATAAGACACGTAACGCAATAATCTTACACCAAATGTGTTATATGACAGGAAAACCAGGAAAAGGATGACTTTTAGCGCGTACCCCAGGTTGAGCCGCCGACAGCAGCTTACCGGAAGTTGAGGTGTTGCAAGTTTTGAGACGGCAAAAGGAATTGTTAAGCCGGGCTCGCCCATCCTTGACAACCCCTCCTCGCGCCTCAGCTTCCTGACAGCGGGTGAGAACATGCAATGGAACGGTGCATGCGGCAGGTTAATTAATAAGAAAGGTCAACCATTGAAGAAGAAAGAGTTTTGAACACCTCTTTGTATGGAGTTCCCTTCTCGGAGTCCATATGTAGGGAGCTGCTCCCCAAGACACTGCCAGGCCCGCTGCTGGGACCCGCGCAGTTCTCGGGGGGCGACAGGTGGGCTGACAGGTGGGGCGCCATCTGAGCCACAGGCTGGGGCCAAGGGACCTTCTTCCGTCTGCTCAAGACGTTGACGACGGCAAACTCGATGAGGGCAGCGAAGACAAACACCAGACACGCGGACATCCACAGGTCGATGGCCTTGATGTAGGACACTCTGACAGGAGGACAGACACACAAACACTCGGAGGTCAATAGTCTTGATGTAAGATACCGTTTCAGAAAGACGGAGGCACATATCAATGCCTTGCAGCAGCGCACACTGACAGGAAGACAGACGCACACAGTTACACACCAATATCCTTTTTTGAAGGACACCATGACAAAAAGATACGGACAAGATAGATGTTTGCTACTTTCATTTATACAACAAAAAAATAAGCTATAGAAATATTCCTTCAAAGGTAGATATTCTGTATGACATTTAGCTACCAATGATTAAGTATTGCACAAGCTACTTGTATCGGAATGCGCACATTTTTCTGACCAGCTAGAAGACCGGCGTACTGTATATAATACAGTTGATTGGCTGGAGTCCTTAATATAAACAGACTGTCGTTCCTATTATGCAACGTAAACCTCCCAAGCATGCAGTGGTCTTAGCCTATGAATCCTGTTTATTGTACACAACCTTTCATGCACACATATTCCACGTCATTTGCATGTACGTTTGCATGTCTGTCAGTGCGCGTATGTGCATGTGTGTGTGTGTGTGCGCGCATGTGGGACTTACACACACTAGACCAAGGAATTACAATCCCTCGTCACTGGCAATGCCCACCTAGGAAGCGAGGCGTTGACAGAAGAACTCTGCGTCGTCATGGTGAGCACTGTCAGCACACCCAGAGAGATGCGCCCAGGCACGGAGCTGGCAGTGAGCCAGAAGGACAGCCAGGACACGACAACGATAAGCGTGGACGGGATGTACATCTGGATCAGGTAATACTGAAGGCTCCTCTCCAGGTGGAACGTAGCCACCAAGCAGCTGTGGTTACCTGGTCAGAGGCTCGGCAAGGTCAGAGTCACCCTTTGTTCTCCCTACCCCCAGGGTGGCCGAAGTCGGGTATGCACCCCAGTTCGAAACGCACGGAAGCTATCTTTGAGACAATGTGGGCGTGTCATGCACATCCGGGTCACTATTCGTGCGGCATAATCTTGCCTTACTTATCCCGTGCACGTCATTAAGTTCAAGTTCAAGTTTCTTTATTCTTTTACATTCAAGGGGTATTCAGAAAAAAAGAAAAAAATTGTCAAAGAACACGTCAATCGTAGTTTACCTGACATTAGAATATGAATATATTGATAAATAAACTCAATGGTTAATAAACACACAAATAACACGCTCAATCAAGCACGCAGACGTACCCACACGCAAAAACATAGGCACCTATTCATCTATTCATTAATGTACTCTACTACGAAGTATTTTAACAAAACTCACTACCTTGGTCAATGCACTTTTGTTTTTGCAAGAAAAGAGTTTATAAAGTTTAAATGTATTTAAATGTATCGAGCTGCGGATAAAGAGCAAATACAAGCTCTTAACTTGTTCTGAACTAAGATTTTTATTATTTTGTAAAACTACATGTTAATATCCTATAATTCCTTTCGTCAGTGTAAGACCTTCGCCACTGGAAAACTTATTTTCCTGACATAACTGTTCACCACGAATCATACCAAAATAATCAATGTTTCTCCAACCAATCAAGCAGATTGTAAACTTTTTGCCCCCTTCCCTTCAAACCGAGAAATACCAATAGCAGGAAAGCGTAGGCCAAGGGAGAGAAATCTTGCGAGAACCCGAAGTGCACGACGCTTCCTGCTGTTCTTACACTTGCACACAACTCTTTCACAGAGTTTATCTGCTGCTGTGAGCCGAATGTGCCAGCAGTTTTAAAAGACTTCGATGACAGTTCTCATTTCTACTCACCGTGCAAGTTGGTGACTTAAATTGTCTTAAATACCAGGCAATTATCTTCGTCTTGATGTGCTTTCTTGTTTTTAAAACAATAGTACAGTGATTTAAAAGCTGTTTGTTTCAATTTCTTCAGCATGTAGATGTCAAATTAATATTGAGGCTGGTGGCTAGTGACGTCTGCATGCAGTATGCTGACCTTTAAAAAATCAAAAGTTTCTTGATGAATTAGGGGCTTGCGGATGGGGGAACGGTCAGGATTTAGCAACAAGTTCAAGATTAGTGCAGACAATGAAGATGATTTTATCATGGTCAGATTTAACTAATACGTTTTACTCTTAGTATACGCAAACATTGAAAAGAACTACACAGACACACAGAGACGCATTCCTGCCCCCATAACACACCTACAAGTGCACGCGCGCACATGACCTATATGCATTCACAGAGAGCAAGAAAAAGAAAAGAAAGAAAGAAGGAAAATGAGGAAGAAAGAGAGGATGGGCATACCTCAGACAGATTGAAAAAGCGGAAGAAAACAGCTACACACCAATTTTATATCTCTCCTGTTTTTCACAGGCTCCGCTTTCCGTGGCGACCACCTGGAACTGTGGCAATTCGATGTCCTCGCTGATCTCCACAGGGTCGCCGTCTGTCACCCACTCCAGGACGAGCTTTTCCGAGTTGAACCCGACTAACGACACAACGTAAACGCACAAGACCGCACATTTCCAGGGTCTCCTTTCTCACAGCTGAATGCGCTATAGGAAGGTTGGAGCATTATTTCTGTGGGATTTTTAAGGATTTGTAACCATAGGAGGCTGGGTGGGTGTTTGAAGAAACAAGCGACGGAAGAAAGAAAGATACGGATGGAAATAAACAGAGACGGAGACAGACCAAGTCGCAGGGACGGATGGAGGGGGTTACGGTCCGACGAAGAGACAGAGAACGATTTCAGGGAGTTTATGATGTTTTCTGCCGATGAAATTATCAGCAATTAAAACGTTCAGCTCTTACCCTGCCTAATCCTCTTAGCCTGCAAACTACCGCACAGAAAAAATACCTCTACATTAAAATATTCACGAACTAAGAAACATCAAGTAATGGAGTTATGCCTTGGTGACAAGTCGAGTAAGAAGATGCAGTGAACAGCATACAAAATACCCACAACTTTCCATCTTCAGGGAGCACGACTGCCGATCAAAAGGATAGTTGCGCAGATTCATGGGGCAGCTGAGAGTCAACGATAGCCTGAAAATGTGTAAAAGCGACTCAGGTAAAGAATAGCATAGTTATTAAGGTATAACACAAGAATGTATGACTTTTATGCAACGCCAAGCACGATTAGAAAAGTATGTGATGTGCAAAGCAAAGCACATGAGGGGATCTGGACTGAGTTAACGTTGCATTTGAGTTTGTGTCTCACAGATGCCATGTAAGTGTCAAGAGGAACGCGCCTTACAACAATTCTTAGGACCAGAAAGGGATATTTGGGAGGGGGGGGAAAGGTTCATGAACGCAGCCTTAAAGACATAGCTCAGATTATCTTTGCAAGCTTACGGATAGAGATCGCTATTTCTCCTTGCCTAGCTGGTCTTCCTTCTCATTATGTACCGACTGGTGCCATAAAGCTAGCCCATCACATCTTATCACACCATGTCTTCCTTTCACACAGTTGGTCACCCATGCCATCATCAACAGCTTGCGACAGCGGCCATCCACCCGGTCCAACCTTTCAGCCTACCGTGCAAAGTACTCCAGTCGGCCGTCCGGGTACAAGCGCATCATGGTGTTGGGGCCCATGATCTGGTGAAAGGACGCCGCCTTTTCGTTGGGGAAGTACAGGTCCGGTATCCACAGCTTCTTCATGTTCTCGTTGTCGATCTCAAAAAACTCCACTTTGTAAATGTACTTCAAACGTGGCTCGAACCAGGACAGCGCCAACATGATGCTCACAGTGTAGTCCTACAAAAATAAATAAATAAATAAATAGCTTTTGCTTCATGCAGATTCCAAGAAGTTGAAATAGTCCTAATCTAACTATCTGTTTGCCGTCGTTCATTGTGCACTATTCTACCAGCTAAAAGGTGTTGGACAATAATAATGACAATGTTATTGTTATTATTTTCTGTACTCTGTAAACAGCTGACTGCAAAAGAAAAAAAAGGATAAGCTGGGGTCATCCCAAACTCCTAACTTTGCAGAGGAGCGGGGGAGGGGGGGCGGGGGAGGGGTCAGCAACAGAACTTGCAGGAAGCATCCACTGCCCCATAACTTAACCGAACCGAACCGGACCAAACCAAAATAGACCAGACCAGACCAAACCACCACCACCTCCACCCCCAAAAAATTCCAAACCAAAATGTGTCCTTCCTAACTCTTTGCACAACCCAAATAACTGCTCTTTTCCGTTATCTCACACTTCATTAAAACTTTCCCCTCTTCAGCCAACTAAACATCCTTCACATCAAATAACATTTACTGGAGTGGGATAACCATAAATAGTTACGCTTAAGAAACATTAAACTGATTCTCTGAGAAGGACCGAGTTCTCCAGAATGTGGAGACTTAATTCATGTCTGAAGCAACCAAGGTAAAGCAAAGTGCCCAGCAAAAGGTACGTGTTCTTGCGCTCCGTGAGACAGCAACATGGTGGGATTGTCACAGCGGCTGTACACATATTGTACAGATGAACAATGCACACCTTCCTGAAGTCCCTCCATCTTCTTCCTTGCACGTGCACATGTGCTCGACTGGAGATAAGGAAAGGATGGCACAATGGAAACAGGGAAACCCTGCACCAGGGCGAAGAGAAAAAGGACGGGGGAAATGCCAGACTGCCTTGAAAAAGGTCGGCAACTAGGACGCGAATCAGACCACAGATGATCACAAACTCAGCGTAAGCCCAGACCTCTGTTAAAATATTGATGGCTGTCTGTCGCCGATTGAAAGGTTCGGTGGGCGCAGGGGGAGGGAGAGGGTTGAAGATTTGATAGGAATGGCGAGCCCAAACTTCACATCATCACGGATATAGCAAATTATCTTTGATCGTGTGCCGAACATAATATATATATATTTATAACAGGGAAATGAATTTTCATGTGGCTTTTTTTCGCCCCGCAGGTTCCCCAGGCAGTGGTGGGGACGTGGCAAGGACTGGTTGGAGGGAAGTTAACTGCGGAACATGTCATCACGCCCTGTCTTTGGTCTGTTTTAAATCACAGAAGCTGGTTATTTTGGTCTTAAAAATAGCTACCGGGGAAAAGCAAATAGCCGAGTTCCAAGGTCATAGTACTTAATCTCAAATCAAAACTTTCCAAAGTACGCACAGCTGCATACTCGTGTGCATGCATTCACAACATACGTAACTGCTCAGGCACTCGTGAATGAGTGCATGTATCACACACACACACACACACGCACACACTGCAGGCACTTTGACAGAAGCTGTTAATGATTAAATGTCCAGCTCCCTTTTATCTGACCACATATTAGTATTGCTTACGATGGCTTAGCGTTGACATATCGTTATAACTTTCGATCCCATTATATGACCAGTCATCGAAATCACTGTAGAGATCGATTTCGTGCCAGCTAAAACCAAGTACATCGACTATCTCTCATGATGTTCTTATAAGCTTATAAGCTCTAGTGTTTCATCATTTCTCGCCTTGCCTTCGGCTGGAATCTGGCCAAGCAAGGGTTCCGCTGTAGGTTTTTTCCTTACAATTTTCTTGTAGTCGTTTTTGCTGAGGTTTATCCCCTTTGTAACGTGGGTTTTTTTCCCCTCTCTGGTAACGTTTTGGGAGTTTGGATAGTGGACAAGTGGCAGAAGTAAAGGGCCCACCACATCTAGTGATTCACCAGCGGTTTGCCCTGCCGCATCTGAGCGATCCACGACCGGTCTGGGTCACGCAGTCGCTGCGTCGCTCGCCGAATCGCTCGCACGGGCTTTGGGCGCCTGTTCCAAGCGATTCTCGAGCGTTCCACCTCGACATGTGCCCGGCCTTGACGGCAATGGCGGACAGCGATCAAGTCGCGAAACTTAATCAGGCACAAACAATTTTTTTAAATTGAATTATTGCGTTGCCACGAGGCGCTTTGGAATGTGCAGTCAAGGCTGTACCGCAATGAGATTGCAAAAGATGAGGCGTCAATTCAAACCGTATTTCACGAGGAGTACAGCATTTTCATGACAGAAACCTGCTTCCGCCAGCAATAGTCGACCCCAGTCGGCCAGCGACCGCTACAGTGTGGCAGCTGTGCTGAGCGAATCGGATCGGTCGGCCAGTCGCTGAGATGTGGCGGGGCCTTAACTGGACATGGAAACAGAAAGATGGAGAAAAGAATAACTTTTCAAAGGCCTGTTATATATTTTCTAAACAGCAGAGAACACTGTCTCATGCCGTGTAGTCAACATTGGTCTTTCCATCATCATCGTCGTCATCGTTGTCGTCGTCTTGTATCCTTTCCAGTGGCATAGGCTGCCTGCGAGAGTCCTCAAGGCGTCTCGGTCCTGAGCCAGTTTCAACCCTAGTTGAGAGAATGGCAGTCCGCCGAGCAGCTTCCAGATAAATCTGGCTTTCGCTACATCTTCCAGGGTTGAGATGTTCTGCTTGTCTCTCGTGTGCATTTCTGTAGCTTAGACGTTTTTACAGGGAGGGGTACCTAAGTTTTCCCCAGACCCTTCTTTCTATTCCAGGCTTGGAACTGGCCACGGCGGAGTCACACTTCACGTTAAGCTCCACTTTCTTTGTCGGTTTTTTGTTTGTTTGTTTGTTTGGTAACCGCTTTTGATTGTTTCCCATTAAAGGTGTAAAGTTTCTTGCATCAAGAATAAAGATTGTTGCACTACTTCTCTTGAAATAGTTAAATATAAAAATTCTTTTTTTTAGGAGTGCATGATGAAATCACTTTCCTGCAATGCGTCATAACTTGCACCCCCTCCCCCCACCTTCCCCAATCACTTGCTTCGCAGGAGACGTTCTCTGGCAAAGGCCTCTTGCACCGATCGAAGGTAATTATAGCACGCAACAAATAAAAGCTTCTGATACACACTGACCTTTGATCCCCGAGTGGATGAGACCTGCAGCAATTCTCCCGACTGGGGAAATATCGAGCGCAATCATAGGGACAGCAGACAAGAACTTTTTCCAAGCTGTCGTTTTCTCGCTGTTGCAAATGCTGATCTTTTATTGTTATTATTTTTATTGTAGACGGAACTCCTGAATAGGTTTCCTCAATGCTTAGATATGCTTTTATATATCCCGGCTTCTCTGTTTGTTTGCTTATTTTTTCTTTTGCATTATTTTTTCTTTCTCTCTCCCTCTCTCTCTTGCCAGATCTTTGATTATAATCTGACGCAAAACCCTCGGACACCCCCTCCCCCCCCCCACACACACACTATCATTTTAAGCAACGTGCTTTCTGTCGAACGCCGTCGAGTTCTTCCAGACGGACGAATGGGATTCACTTGTCATCTGGCAATTTTCGTGATACAGCCAACGAGCACCAGAAGCAAAGCCCAAGTTTGCTCTCGACAAAGGTTTAGTTACCGACACCAAAAGTGCGTTGCTAAGGAAACAGCGTCACCTACTAGGTCAAAGGTGACCGGGGACTAGCCGCCTATGAGCTAGTGATCCCGTGTTCCGTGGATTCCTTCCGAGTCTACCAGGCAAATTTTAACCTTATTCGTCTTCAGGAAAAGCCTGCGACCTTCAATAAAGGGCCCTGGTCTTTCTTTCCTTCTTTCTTCCTTCCTTCCTTACCTTCCTTCCGTTCTCCTTTCCTTTCTTCCTTCCTTTCTTCCTTCCTTTCCTTCCTTCTTTCTTTCTTTCTTACCATAGACGCCTCGCTGATGGAATCGAAACTGTCCACATACACTTGGCACTGGACAACAGTCGGGAGATCTGGACACAGCAAAGGGGTTTTACAGTGGTGTCACGTATAGGCACCGAACAACAGATGGTTGAAACACACACAAGCACACACACAATAATTCAGTAACGCCATAAGGACTCTGAACAACAGATGGTTGAAACACACACACACACACACAATAATTCAGTAACGCCATAAGGACTCTGAACAACAGATGGTTGAAACACACACACACACACAATAATTCAGTAACGCCATAAGGACTCTGAACAACAGACGGTTGATCGAGACACGGGACAGCAATTCAGTTTCACTATACAAGCACTAAACCCAAATCGGAAGTTTTGGACACAACTCAGGAGCAAGCCAGGGATGACATAAAGGCACTGCACAACAGATGGGAGACCTGGATACGACACAGGGACATCTCACTGAGACAGCACATCCATGATCCGGATACAAGTTTAGTGACGTCACAAAGACACTGGACAACACCTGGGAGATCAGCACGCAACAAGGCAATTCCTTAAAAAGGCACTGGATACAACCCTGGAAATTTGGACACAGCAAAGCAGCTATTCAGTGGCGTGATAAAATACTTACTGGACACCAGCTGGGAGAGCTGGACACAAAAGTGAACCAATTCAATGACACCACAAAGGCACTGGACAACAGCTGGGATGGCTCAGCATGTTTCCAGCGGCTTTGCAGAAATGTGCGTTTGTGCAAGGAGTACGCAAATGTATCAGGGATTAACGAAAGAGTAAACACATTTATCAGGGGTAAATCAAATTTCAGTGACCTGCTGAACAAAACCGACGAGTTTTCAGTCCCCGTTCATGTACTCGGGGTGGGGGTGGAGGTATTTGTTGCTTAACGTCCAGTCGCAAACTATGTGCATATCAGGATGGTGTTGCATAGACAAAGTTTACGTGCTGCCACACGTGGGACTACTGTCGCAACACGGGCCTCAGTCCCACCCAGTCACGTTATACTGACACCGGGCCAACCAGTCCTAGCACTGTTCCCTATAGTGCCAGGCGTCTGACAGGTCAGATACTAGATTGTAAATTTTTAAGTCTTAGGTATGACTCGGCCGGGATGCGAACCACCAGCCTCCCGCCTCGGAAGCAGACGCCTTAACCACTAAGCCGCCGAGGCGGTCTCATGTACTGGGACAGCTGCAACACAGCTGGCCTGTAGGGTGGGGCAAGGGGAGGAGGGGGAGAACGAGGACGAGGGGAGAGGGGTCTGGATCAGACGCTGAAACTAGGCACCCATGCTGAAGCCAGAAACGACAGACGAGAGAGTGTTCGGCCACCTCAGATGCACTCTGGGCGCTTGGCAAATTGAGTTACAGAGCTGGCATTGATCTCATTTGTTCATAATCTCTATGGCGGCTTCTGACTTGTTTTCCTGCCAATTATAGAACGGTGTTTCAGATTACGTGCACTCGTCGTCATGAAACTACGGAAAACGGAAGAAAATTGTAGGGTACGTATAGAATGCATATAAGCTGGACTGGGTGTAAGGATTTGTATCTCTTCCCGATGCACAAAAGACCAAGAAGAGTTTCTTCAGTCTGTGACAATTCTATACATGGATATGGTGAGATGCGATCTTTTAACTTAATCCTGCATTTTTTTAAAGGACACTTTTCACTGAAAGTTCACTCCTTTCGTGGTTTTGATTTCATGTCCTTAGCAGCGGTACGCATTCATCGGCAGTGTTAACGCCTCTGAAACATCGGCAGTATTAGCACAACGTTGCGAAAAACAAGGGAACTGTACCAAGCTAGAAAAAATAAAAATAAATAAAATAAAATGTGGATTTTTAACGCGCGAGAACACATTTCATGCACACTTCGCGCGGACGACGAAGACGAAGACAATCTACATGTTTCGGGGCACTACCCCTTCATCAGGACGACACAACAAAACGACTAAAAAACGAAAAGGAAAAAGACTTATCTGCACTCTAAACTAAAACCGACTACCTCCCTCCCCCCTTCCTGCGGCTCCACCCCGTGCAATGTCCCCCGCTGCCACACTTGCCCCTACCTTAAAGGAAAACTTAACCTTAGAAGTAACCTGTCTTGAATTGATGAATACTGATGTTGTGAGTCTTTTTAACCCTAAATTTCAAGCTAAAAAAGAACTGTTTACTTACAACCCAGCTTTTAATGCCGCTCATCGGCCTTACATGGAAGCCGCCATGTTGCCTTGATGAGTGACGTCAGTTACCCAGGCAGGGAGAAAGCTACTGCAGCCCGCAGCCGACAGCGCTCAAAGCAGCGTCACAGATATCGGGCAGACGTTTTTACAGCTGAACGCGGCACCGCGCTGACACCATACTACTTGAGCCGGCCAAATACATTTAAACTTTATAAACTCTTTTCTTGTAAAAACAAAAGTGTATTGACCAAAGTAGTGAATTGTGTTAATATACTTCTTAGTAAAGTGCATTAATGAATAGATGAATAGGTGCCTATGTTTTTGCGTGTGGGTACGCCTGCATGAGTGATTGAGCGTGTACTGTGTTTATTAATCATTGAGTTTATTTATCAATATATGTATACTCTAATGTCAGATGAACTACGATTGACATGTGTTCTTCGACATTATTTTTTCTTCTGAATATCCCCTAAGGGTAAAAGAATAAAGAAACTTGACTTGTTAGTGACATCGCTCTCAGCTGTAATCGTCTGTTCTCACTCTCAGGCTCAGCTTCCGTACAGTCTTGCCTTACTGCAATGACTTTTTCATTGGCACACTTTGTATTGATAGTTGTCGGAATGGCTCCTTTCTTTAACTTTTTCTTAAAAGTCTTGAAACCAACCAAAGCAGCCACATCATTTTCATAGATGCCTTCAAACCACTCCCTCGTAAAATGGCCCTCCCACACGAGGTGCGATTTGTGCTATTTATACTCCTTCGCATGACGAGGCAACTTGGCGTTCTTTAAATTTTCAAGCCACTTTTTACATAGGGCATAGCAATCTTTTGATTTTGCTGGATTCGGAATCCCAAAAAAGCTTTTGTGGCTTCCGTCTACATTAAACGATTTGTACTGTTCGTTTAAACAGCCGAACGCTTTGCACTGGGGCATGAATGCTTCTGGGGAACTGACGTCACCAGACCAGACGACAGCAGCGATATTTTGCTTTCATTCGTGAAAGAGTACCACAACATGGCGACGTCCGTGTGCCATTATTTACCGAAATTAAAACGTGGATTGTATGGAAATAGTACCGATACAGCTTGAAATTTATGGTTGACAAGACTCACAATATCAATGTCTATGAATTCATCTCAAGTTGCGTCTAGGGTTAAGCTTTCCTTTAACACTACCACAACACTCCACACACCCAATACCACCTTTGTCATCAAACGCAACTTCACCTGCACCAACAGCAACATCGTCTACGCCATCACATGCACCCTCTGTCCCACTTTATTCTACATCGGGGAGACAGAACGCACTCTCAACACCCGCTTCACAGAACATCTAGCCGACACTAAACACTGCAGAAACACACCAGTTGCACGTCACTTCAATACACCCCCACACACAGCCGACAACATGAGGGTCTGTGGTATCTGGAAAATGAAGGGCGACTCCATTGACCGTAAGAATATGGAGTCCTACTTCATTACCCATTTTGGTACCATGGCATCCACAGGTCTCAACCTTAAACACCGACCCTCCCCCTCCTTCCCCTTTACCCCCTCCCCCTCCGTCTCTCTCTCTCTTACTTTTTCTCTCACCTCCTTCCCTCTCTATTTCGCCCCTTTACCCGCGCTGCTTTCTCTTTCTCTCTCCCCCGGCCACTCTCCACTTTTCGTACCCACCTTGCGATTGGCTGCCCCTCTATTTAACCCTTCTTACTCACTGTCCCTTGGTCATTCTCCTGCTTTGCAGACAACGCGCCACATCTACTGCAGATAAGTCTTTTTCCTTTTCGTTTTTTCGTCGTTTTTGTGTCGTCCTGATGAAGGGGTAGTGCCCCGAAACATGTAGATTGTCTTCGTCTTTTTCCCTTTTCTAGCTTGGTACAGTTCCCTTGTTTTACATTTAATTTGGGCTTATCCTCCAAGCGGCAGTCACTTGTTTTTCTTTTACAACGTTGCGTTTTTAATGTCGTTATATCACGATTCTGAATCATCGCCAGCACCAGCACAGTAACAACAACAGATTATCTGTACCAAGTTTGGACAAAATCAGACAGCACTGTCTCTTCTTCTCTAGCCACACCAGATAAGTGTCTATATGTTATTCTCTGTTTTGTGTTTCCTTTCTGTTTTTCTTGTCCTGACAAAGGGGTTAATGTCCCAAAACGTCTACTGTGTCTGTTTTTGTCCAAACTTGCTACATATAATTTGTTGTTCTCACTGTTTTCACTCCAAGTAGTAGTCATTTGTTCTGATATTTGTTTTAACATGTCGACGTGGATCTGAAAAATAGGCAGCATCTGCGTGATTGCAACTTGTAACGGTTGTCACACACTGGGAAAGGAAGGGTATGAAACGCAGTCCTAGAAAAAACCCAGTCTGGGTGCTTTACCTGAATTGTACGTAGGTGGGGCCATGTTGTTTTCTCCTTGCAGTTTGAGCAAAAGGATGCCAAGCATATCGGACCTGCCGACGAAGATAAAAAAGAAACTGCTGCGGCACATACCAAAAACGAACGAACGAACGAACGAACGAACGAACGAACGAACGAACGAACGAACGAACGAACGAACGAACGAACGAACGAACCAACCAACCAACCAACAACAACAACAACAACAGCAACAACAACAACAACAAGGGACGATTTCTCTTCCACAGAATTAGAAAAAGTGCTGCAGCTAGTAAGAAATATTCACAGGACCCAATGTCTCTTGCTTTCAGCTAGAAACGAAGTTAGAATACGCTCTTGACAGTATTGGCGACGATTGTGAGGTTCTCAGTGGTTAGGGTACATTTTAAAAACATATTTTAGAAATGACTGATACAGCTCATACGTAATAATTACGTCTGACAGGGCAAATGTTACATTCAGCGGTATAAGCCATCCTCCTAAACTACTGTCCGAAATCATCATTTATTTCTCGCATTCAGTCTTTTTGATGACGTAGACTACCCAGGATGCAGATCATTGCCAGTGTATTATTTCTGTATTATTCAAGGCTTGAGTAATCAAGGTAACGTAATAACACTAATGTTTTGAGATACAATATGTTTAAACCCTTACTGTCGTTGACGTCAGTACTCAGAAATGTCCACTTAAAGAAAGGTAGGCGTGAGTGAAAAGGGTGGAGATGGGGGCTTGTACATCTTGCGCAAATATGTTTCCGTCGCATAAAGTTACGCACATTTTTTTTGGGGGGTGGGGGTGGGGGGATAGTTCGTAATGGCATCTTCATACAGAGGTTACATGATTAACAAGGTGAAATAAGAAGGTTGATGTTGGCCAGTACATCAAGTCTGTTTTGAAAGCTTCTACGATGCATTTGAACGTTAGATTTCTATTCACATTCTCAAACAATACCTGGACTTTGTCCTTAGATAAATATCCGGAATAGAATAGGAGGGATCTAATTCTCTCTGAACGATGAATATTTAGGACACAGTAAAAGAAAATGCCACAGGTCTTCTATATTATGTCTGTTGCCTTTCTTATATTCCCCGACAGTATGCAGAAACGAGAGACGTGGGGTAAACGATAGTGTATGCGTGTGTTTTGCTCGCATCCGCCTGTGTCTTTGAAAGCACATATAGGGTCTACTTACGTATGGGCCTCGGGTATCTAATCTACTGAACATCAACTAGGAAAGAGGAACGCAAGGAATCGAATGAAATAAAACATGAAGTTGTCACCCAGGTAATGTTTTTTAAATGACACACAATTTCAAGTAAGCGCCCGCCTCCCCCCCCCCCCCCCCCCCCCCCCCCCCC
>SMGT01003168.1:260718-323708 GCA_004794575.1 Lanistes nyassanus
CACCCCCAAAATGCCATGTAAAAGTGCAGATGAAAGGAATGTCTGAGGAACGCACTACCAAATTATTTTTATCCTTCTATTCCCTTCCCCTCCGCCCCACTCACAAAAACGTAGGCCTACACTAACACCCATAAAGGGAACAAGTTCTTCGATCAGCCAGCAGACATGCCAAAAACACTCAAGAGCCAGGTACAGAGGGGGAAAAATCCCTCCAAGCTTTCCGACAAGCTGAGAAAAATCATGGCCAATACTGCTCCAAGGCTGTTCGCGCTGGACGCTAAATGGCATTTCACCTTCTGACGATCGATCGCAATCATGTCGTTAAAGATGACAAATGTTACTAACTGGTCACGCGATCAAGCCCAAGGCGAGATGCTAGTCAGTTCACTACACCCAGAACCCAATAAAGTACAAGTGTGGCCCTGCACTTTTTTTCATTCGTGCGTTCCCCAGCGTTCGTCTCTGCTTGCGTTGTCAGCTTTGCCTTGATCTGTCTGGGAGGTCTAGTACATAACTTTCGAGCAAAGGAATTCCAAGCAGGAACTATGTGAGGCAGTGGATAAGAAATGAATAATAACAATAATAGAAACCATTAATATAAAAGGATTACTTCTGGCTTATACCACTATAGAAACATTGACATTTTTTAAAATAAGAACTTGCAAAATAAGCGACCGAAAGGGAGGATTCGTTCGGCATTCACAATCCAAAAAGACTGACGTTTAAACTGCATTTGCAGACAAAATCCGGTAACTTCTCTTGGCAACCGATTAACGGGTGACGCAAAACCAAAAAATTTTGTCAACGTTGTTGCCTTAGTTTAAAATATACAAACAACCCCTCTGCGATTTTTTTTCGAGTACTTTAGGTGCCGTTAATGATAAATTAAGTCTTTAGTCGAAACTTCCACTAACGCCAATGTTCCACGCAGGTTACTGTTTCTTTCCTTAACTCGGTCAGACTTGTGGGCCACTTTTTTGGGGGCCAACGATCGTCTAAGCACGACTTCCAGCCCGGGAATCGATCGGGTTCCGGAGGAAGATTGGGTAGAAATTCATCAGTGAGCGCCTCTTAGCTGCAGGTCACCCCTTCCCCCTTTCTTCTGTAGCTGAGGTAGTGCAGACTCGCCTCCGTTCGCCGGCCTCCCAATACGATGGTTTTCATTTGCACGATCCTTATTCTAGTCACTGTCCCTGCATCTTCCTAGGCTTGTGAGGTTTATTTTTAAGCATCGAGCGCAGAATGGGACATGATCGCGCAAGTCCTGTTGGGCGTGTAATCGACTCAACATGGAACGAGGCATTATTCTGCTGCGATCTCCAAACAGTGCAGTTTATACCTTCTAAAGCTACCACAGTCTATTTAAGGTAGAGTCGAACTTGTTCCAACTACTTTTTTGTGTGACTGCAGACAGCCGTACACATTTAAACAAACAGTTTAAAGTCGCAAATTAGTGCTCATTTCGTCACAGCATCTCTGCCTGGAAATGTAAGCAAGTTCTGTTAGTACCCAATAACAATTTTGAATATTTCAGGTAGCCACACAGTCTAGCTACGCCGATGACAATACTTTCATGAGTATGAGTATGAACTGCTAAAAATTTTAGTTATTGGATTAAACGGATCTGCCAGAAATGGATTATCTCAGACAGATAATTTCATTTTTATTTTGCGAAGCTCTTATTATGTGCGAAGCTCTTATTATGTGTTATTGCGTCCAGAACATTGATAACAACAGTACTGAACCCTTGTTCAGTCCTTGGAATACACTGTGCGTGTGTGTATGCGCGCACGCCCGTGCGTACGCCGATCCAAGAAAAAAAAACCGCCTAAACAACAGAAATAGGCAATCGAACTTGGTTTTTGGCTGAACTGCAGGTGTCTGGGCAAGACAAATGCGTGTAAGTGGTGGACTTGGGTCGTTTAAGTTACCGTGACCCGCTGATACCGAGTGCATGCACATGTGCTTGCTCGATTCCCTCCTACTTTCCCCTCAACCATTCTGCTTGTAAACCTACGCGAAGTTTAACATTGAAAAAAACTGGGCAGGTGCAGTTCATTTTGATATAATCTTCTACATCGGGCACGTGCAAAGAACACAGTTTACCCGGATAGACTGCGTGTTAAGTATAACCCTCATTTTAAAAGATAGTTTTTAGCGTTCCCTCCACTGGACGCATACATTACCCCCTCCCCCAACTCTCGATGACGCGCATGAACATTTGCCTGTGTACATTTCTTATCTGTCTAGCCTTCATATACATGCAGTTGTGCACTCTAGTGAGGCATTCGGTAGCAGAATATCTGGATCGTCTGCTTAAAACCCAAAAAGAGAATAACTCGCTATAGTTAAACCGACATTTTTAAATGGCAAATCCTATAAATGAGCACTGATCTATCATCGAGGCGTAGCAATTGAAGGCAAGTGATCTTATTTATTTCTTGATTCTTAAAAGTAAGTATTCACACCTTTACCTCTTTTTAGTTTTTAAGTTGCCCTGAGCCATGGACAGGGTCACCAGACACAGTGAAGTCATCAGAAAGCAGGACACGCGCTGAGCTGACGTCATTATTTATGCAGTGTCCAGGAACAGCAGGGAATGCAATTCCGACACCAAACGTTCCAAAATGTTGGCTAGAGAGGTTATACCAGTCGCTATGTGGTATTGTGATTCCGTCTTGCAGGAAGTTTTTTTTTAACGGATGTACTTGTGGGCCACTTTTTAGGGGGCCAACGATCGTCTGAACATGACTTCCAGCTCGGGGATCGATCGGGTTCCGGAGGAAGATTGGGTAGAAATTCATCAGTGAGCGCCTCTTAGCTGCAGGTCATCCTCTTCCCCTTTTTGCTGCAGCTGAAGTAGTGCAGACTCGCCTCCGTTCGCTAGGATGTACATCCGGTTTTCAAAACGTTTCGCTAATTTGCCCAGTTGTTGAACGCCAATCCTATACATCAAGGGCGCGAAGAAAGTGCATCAGGTGAACCTGACGCACACAGCAGGCCACTTTCACGTTATCTCCCTTCCGCTCTTACCCAGTACGAAATGTTCTGTTCGAGAGACGGTCGTGAAACAAAACTACAGTGTATTCAGTCATCTCTCGAAGACTGTTCTGACTCCGATATAAAAAGCAGATATGTTTCAACGAGGTCTTTATAGTTTCTTAGAGTACCGCACAAAGATCACAAAAAGCACATTTAAAAAAAAAAACAGAGCCACTCGTGTTCATAGAACCACTGCCGTCATAAGAATACCTTCCATCTTTCTTAAGAGCCTGCCTAAAGGCTTATGTGGTCTGCCGTTTCTGTGACGTTCTGCCGCCAGTGGGCGCAGGCGAGGAGGGCTGGCACTAACTTTCATTGACGTGCGGGGCGGTATATCGCTTTTGGCCGGCTCCGGACGTTTCCCAACGGGGGTTTGCCTGCCACGACTTCCCAAGAGACTTTTCCAGGATGCCAGCGCGCATGCTTGCCCGTCAACTGCCGTGCACTTTCCTGCGATCGACTCGCACGAGATAACGATACTTGTCAATCTGCAGTAGCTCTGGCTATACGTTAGAGACACAGAGGCGGCATCTGAGGATGTTCAATGCTCTGTTATCAGATCACACGGTAGATAAAATCAGCTGGAATATCTATGCGCATCTGCAATGTGCTTCGACTGCAAGTTCTGGATCACAGCCATTAACAAACGTGGCCGAAAATGCGCTGTTTACTGCAAAAAGCCTCACTCTACTCTAAGATGAACAGTTCGCTCTTCCGTGCAGCAGAATAACCATCACTAGGTCGAACAGTCGCAATGGGAGACAAGTTTCCCCTCTGTTCTTTTTGGTGTGGCGTAATGACGGCAGACTCCTGTATATAACCTCTCCGGAACTGAACTATTCGATGCTGCTTGTCCCCTCGCTCTCTACCTTGGCCAGGCTGCACAGCACTGGAGACCAGCATGTGGAAGGTTGCCGGTTTGAATCCGCGCGTGCCCGAGGATTATATCCTACAGTTCAACGTTGTGCAAACTCCATTCGGACATAACTGAACATTAAACTGCCTGTCCGCGCTGGTCATCTTACTTCAACTATTTATCAATCTGATGATTCAGGGCATAGCTTTATAATAGGACCATACTCCCACCATAGTGTGAAATAACAGCGAGGTGGAAGCACTGTCCGTCTTATAATTACACCCTTCCCTCCCCCTTGCCAAAAGGGGGCTTGGTTAGCTCAGTTGGTAGAGCTGCGGACTAGCAGATGGAAAGTTGCTGGTTCGAATCCTGGTGTGCCAAAGGGTTATTTCCTCCATTCGACCATTTCCCCGCACATTAAGCTGCCTCTCTGCACCATCAGTCTGGTGGTTCTTTCAGTGCATAGTTTAGTAATAGGACCCCATCCCCCCATAGTGCGAAATCACCGCAAGGTGGAAGCGCTGTCCCTCTAAATAACCACACCACCACCCTTGCCAAAAGGAAGCGAGGGTCAGTGGATCAATGTTAAGGACACCTAGCAGTTGTATAAAGTGCTTTCCTCAACCGAAACCTTTGCTTTTCGGGCTCATTCTAATTTTACACTTCACTTTCTGGGCGAGATGCCTTGCCGGCAGGGACCAAACACCTGCTTTCCCATGAAGTAGTGAACTCTCAACCAGGCGTCATGTGGTGTTCAACCTTTCATCCATCTTGCATATAAAAAAAAGTCCTCAGAAAAAGTCTGTCACCTTGCATTTTCTTTACTTCAACCTATTGAGTTCAAACATCTTTTCTCATACTTTTATTCAAACTTAGTGCTGTCCCCAGCTACCAAGCCCTCACTGACTTACTGAAGTAATCAAACTCATACAGACGAGAACCGACACAATGTGTCACCAGAAAGCAAAAGATGCATATATAAACATAAATGTTAAACACATTTTGCCCAATAATAAAATATCAGAATGTTATAAAAAAAGTATGACTTATTGAGATATTGTATTATTCTCCCTTTCCACGTTTCCTCTACCCACACAGTACTGGAATCATGCAAACACTCACTAAATGCATTGCAATCCTGTTACTGAAGCATTAAATGCATGTAGCCTACACTTCAACTAAAAGATAATTATGGAGAAAAAAATTTGCAGCTCTTCATTTTGAGCACATCAATAAAATGTTTGCAGAAAATCCATTAAAAATGTCTGGTTTTACAAGTATTACCATGAAAAGGATAATTAGGCAGCTTGTACACTTGAGAATATTTAAGCAGTTAACAACAGTTGTAAAATAAATGCATCTCTAAAGATCAGCTATGAACAATGCAAGATGGTTCCAAATTAGCGAATTGCATCTCTCAACACGACGCCCACAACAGCCTGGACATTTCTGGATGTACATACTGTAAGAAGTTAACACCATCACAAGCACATAAATTCCTACGCAGCCTTAGACTTTCCTAATCCAAGGCTTCCTTCTGCTGTCTGCAGGCACCCACTTCTCACTGGAGGCAGAACTTTATTCTCAGATCTCAGTCTCCTTATCCCCTCTAGATTTTGAAGCAGTGAAACAGCAGGCAGGATTCTTTCAAAACATCCCTCCTGTTGTCCAGCTCCTAAGATGAACACATGAGGCACTCCTCTTTGTTTTTCAGTGAGCATGCCAGCCGAGCCATATTCTGAGCCTGTGTCTTGTCCACGGTGAACTGAATAGCCTTTGCAGCTGGCTTTGTCCGCAGGTAGTACATGCCCGTCTTCAGCCCCTGTTAAGATGACAGCATCAAAACTGTTTTACAGCAGACAAAGACCAGACACAAATATGGCAAAACACTTGCACATTCCAAGGCCTTGTATGGTCTAACTCCTACTTTGCTGCCCTTACCATTTTCCACGCATAGAAGTGCATGCTGGATAATTTGGGGTAGCTGGGTTCTGCGATGTGGATGTTCAGAGACTGACTTTGGTCAATGTATGCTCCACGGTCAGCAGCCATCTTGATGACAGTCTTCTGAGAAATCTCCCACACCGTCTTGTACAGTTCCTTGATATCATCAGGTATGCCTTCAATGTTCTGAAAAGAGATGGTCAATTATATCTGCTTACTTTTACTTGCCATTCAATTTTAGTTGCGAACAGTTTCTCCTCTCCTGGATTTTTCATGCTCGACTTGGAAAGGTGGGAGTGGAAGGGAGGGCAGCACAAAACCCCAAGAAAGAGTTATTAAGCGGACTTGAATTCTATATTAATTAAAAGCATTCAATTTTCTGTATTAGTGCATCTGGTTGAAAACCTGCACTACTGTGATGGAAGAGGAAGAATTTGATCTCACCTGGATGGACCCCCCCCCCACTGCATGATAAGCTGGTTTTTCATTTCATCATTCCAAAGTCCCAGCACTGTCAAATCTTTAAGCAAGTGGTGGTTGACAACCTGTCACAAGCAAAACCTGCACTACTGTGATGCAAGAGGAAGAATTTCATCTCACCTGGATGGACCCTCCCTGCATGATAAGCTGGTTTTTCATTTCATCGTTCCAAAGTCCCAGCTCTGTCAAATCTTTAAGCAAGTGGTGGTTGACAACCTGTCACAAGCAAAACAGCCCCGACGAGAACTTTTTGTTAATTTTTACTTGGTGTCATTGGTGCTCATTTACAGCACGTAGGTGTCATGTTGAAGGGGGTGGAGGAGAAGAAGGCTAGCTGAAATAACAAGACTAGCACACAAATCAAGCTCTGTTTCACTAAGCTCTGAGGGCTTGCAACTGCACATGATGAGTGAAATCTCATTCACGCTCTTAAAGGTAAGTATAGCTGGGCCAAGATGGTAAGCTCTGAGTAATAGAAATAATTAAAGCCAAGAGTTTGGTGGTGTGGGAGATGGACAAAGCAGGGTGGTGGTGGGGGAACAGAGATATTTCCTTCACACCAACAAACAGAAGTTTACCTGAAATTCTCCAGACAAGACACGACGTGTGTAAATATTTGATGTGTATGCCTCGATGGACTCATTGTTCCCAAGAATCTGAGCAGTTGATGCTGTTGGCATGGGGGCAATCAGCAGGCTGTTACGCACACCATACCTAGTATATGTAATATGCAATGAATCATTAGTAAATATTACTCACAGGATTAAATACATCTAGGCATATTTAGTGAATCACAAGCATGAACATCATGTACAGAATTCAACTATAGCTCCTTCTTTGTATGCAAAAGTTGAAAGGTGTGCACATACATTACATTTTGAATAACTCAATTTCTGGCAGGAAAACCAAAGTCACTAGAGAAATTTGCATTGAATCTTAAACCCAGAAATTTTATAATACAAAATGCAGGCTTTAGGAGGACATTGAAAATTTATTAACGTGGTTCTTCTTAATTGAAATGACATTTCTGCTCTGATGAAAGCCATTCAACTCACTTGGCAATCCTGACTCGGAGGGCATCCCAGTCCAAGTCTGTGCATGGTTTTACATTCCACATGTCAAACTGCAGTATCTGTACAAAAGTAAACACTTGGATCCAGCTAGGTAACAAACTGTGAGACATGACTAAGGTCAGCAACAAAAATGTGCTAAAACTTCTGGAGAAGCACACATTGTTCGCAAAGCAAACAATGGACAAGCCATTTATTTTCAAGCAAAAGAATTGTGTTATTTACAGCATATATTTATAGTAAGATTCATTGCTCCTAATCCATCTGCAACGTGGACAAATCTAACCCCCAAAATGTACACAACACTAAGGTTTGCAAATAATCTCTGCTTACTCCCTTGCTGACTGGTGACCCTTCATATGTCTCGTATGGACCAAACTTTTCGGCAAGTTCACAGCTGGCATCGAGAGCTGCAAAGTACAGGTGTTCAAATATTTCTTTGTTCAGCTGCTGTGCCTTTTGACTTTCAAATGGGTAACGCATTAGAATGAAGGCATCAGCTAGACCCTGAACTCCAAGTCCAATGGGTCGGTGCCGAAAGTTAGACCGTTTCGCCTGCACATAAAAGTGACAACTATTTACAACAAAGTTAAATATCAGAGAGAGAGAGAGGGAGAGAGAGAGAGAGAGAGGGACAGTAACATAGAGACTACAGCAGGTCACTTACTGCTTATAATAAGCAAGTTCCATTTCTTTATTTTGTAGTGACAAAACTGAGTACTTGCATTTAAATAAATTTAGCTTAAGAACCTGTGGCAGCTATCCTCTGCAGTCAACTGTACAGGGCAACAAGGCTGGGTAGAAAAATAAGCTGTATATTGTGGTAGAATGTTATCAAACCAAGTAAAAACATCCAAATGATAATAGCAAGCTTAAAAGCAATTTCCAGGAAAACCTGTTGTACAGTACAGAAACTTCTTCAATGTGACCTGGCAGTATTTGGTAAAAGATGACATTTTTTTCTAATAAAGAAAAAAAAACATGCTGCTGCTATACTTGCAACTCACCTCTTCAACTGGGTAATAGTTGATGTCGATGATTTTGTTCAGATTGCGTACCATTACTTTCAACACCTCATGGAACTTGACAAAGTCAAACGTTCGGTCTTGCTTCACAAACATGTTTAAAGCAACAGATGCAAGGTTGCACACAGCCACCTAAATGTAAAGTACAAAAAGAGACATTGAGCATCACTGTTCAAGAGTGTGATGCAAAATAAGCAACTATAATACGTCATGCACAATAATCCCTGTTATCAACAAGGATAACACAGAACAACTGAATGATACAGCTGTCACATAACTGTTATCCTGTAACCAGCCATTTCAGACTACCCAAAGTAAAAACTCATGGCACTGTATGCACGTAATTTGTACTAAATTTATAGCCGAATAGCCTCTATTTGAGAACAGCTATTCCTTATACTGCAATAAAATTCTGTATGTGCAAGGCATGAATAGAGAAAGAACTTTTCAATGACGTTTTAAGACGATGGGAATTCTCCTTGAGTGCGAATGTGTTATGGTCAGCACTTTATTTCTTCTCTGTAATCACTGTGCTGGCAGAAAAGAATCCGAAAACAAAACTGGTCAAGCACAAACAGTGGCAAGGTTGAAATTCTTCTTGAAGAACTGGCAGTTAAGGGACCCGAGCTGTTGGGTGGAATGACCCTGAAAAACATTTTTCAAACAAAAGCCTCAACTTGAAGCAAAATAGCAGACCACGTGTCAGCAGTGTGACCTTGACCTGTGGCAGCAGTGTTAATCTCCATGCCAATTCACAACCTCTATGCCAGTGTTTATTTATCTACAATGCCAAAAACTTCAGCTCTTCAAAATATACTTTTTAAAAAGTCTAAATCCTCATGTCTTTCAAACAGATTTTGTCTGTCTCTGAAAACGCTGTTTTGACAAACTCGGAATAAGCCATTCACTCCTGGGAAAACTGAATAACCATATTACCGAATAACGAGGGAAAAACTGGCTATTTGGTTTCATGCATGGGAAATTTAAGAGGCTCATTTTGAATATCTGCCACAACAGGTATTCAGTGTTCTTCCATACAGGTCCTGTTCCTTGATGGCTAGCGTATAACTGAACTTGAATGCCCCAGTAATAAATATACCTTGCCTAATCTTTTGCAATTGTTTAAACACACAAAAACTTTAATCTGTTGAGCTTCCAGGCATTTTGTCATCATCATATAAGGGAAAAAATGGAGAAAATGAACTTGGCAGGTCACCCAGTTTATAGATCCAGGGTCAAGGAGCTTGCAGGGGTTGGGGCTTTTTTAATTTTCCAAATTTCAGTCTTAATGGCTCTCTGGAAATGTACAGGACTAGTACACATGGCTGATTTCTTGATGTGTTGCTGGGTTCCAAGCACCTGATGTTGTCATGGCTGCTAACCATATGCTCAATGAATTATAACATTTCAGAAACTCAAGGTACCTCATCTGGACTGCTGTACTGCACAATCTCTGTACACAAGTTGCTGCACTTAATGGTGCCAAGGTTTTGTTGGTTGGACTTGCGGTTGCAGTTGTCCTTGTACAGCATGTACGGTGTTCCTGTCTCTGTTTGAGACTCGATGATGGCATACCACAAGGCCTGTGCTTTGACTGTCCTCCTCCCTTTTCCTTCTTGTTCATACCTGTGCAGACATTGCCAACCACAACAAATGAAAACTCAGAGAAAAGTCCAAATCTTAAATAGCCAGACACAATTTTCCAGGAGGACGTATGTGGGTTTAATTAGGTCTTACCGCACACCTGCGGTGGGAAAACATTTGGTACTGTAGTTGTACCGCGACGGAGACTTTTTACAAAATTTAAAACTGAAAGCTGTTTGACAAGGGAGGTAAATGGTGTTTTCTAAAAGTAGAACCATTTTTCTATTGGGGAGGGGGTGGGCAGAGAAAGGGAATCGTGTGGTGGAGGATTATTTTAGTGGGCAATGATGAGTGGGGCCTGGAATAGTGTACAAACAAAATGATTTTTTTAAAGCCATGGGAAGCAATATTATCACACACACACACACATACTGCAAATTTACCCATCGCATCATAGACCAACATGCCTCATCATGCAGCAGCTCAGAGCTGATGTGTTTTTTAAAACTGTTTATGTGGACAAAACAGTGTTAAACATGATTTCAGTAGAATGAGATTTACTTTACAGCTTATTCATATCCTACAGAGGGCTCAGATAAACATGGAGTGCATTATGCACTGCAAGAGGCAAGTTTGCATTCAACTGATATGCAACAGGCAGTACCAGTGTGTGGTACTGCTACTACTAGTGCTACTGTTCAAGATGCAGACATTGCACAAGATGAGGTACCTCACACCTACTGGGAAGGACAAAGTGAGTAGCTGAGGAATCTCCTTTTAATCTCAGCCCAGCAGGGGTTGGGACAAATTCGTAAGCGCAGCAAAGGGAAGTTGTGACTTGGTGTTGATAGCTGACTGAATTCTTTGATGAAAAATGTTGAATACACAATGAAAAGTATATAATTTTTACGAGTCTGAACATGTACAATGACTGCCTCAGTGGGTGAGGTGCACTGAATAAGGTATCTAAGGTGGGAGATAGGTGGTTTTCTTCCTGGTTGAGTCACAAGAATATAAAATTGGCAGTTAAACAGCTAAGGTGTCTCGCTGTATTATTGGTGTATGAAAGAGAGTCAACAAAAGCCATTAAACCCTGAAACAGCATGCTTTTACTTCCCCTGCACAGCTTGGTAGTAAGTGGCCAAAGAAAATAATTAGATGGACAAACATACAAAAATCGGCAAGAAAAAAATGGCACGGACAAAATAAAGAGACAAACTTCTTCCCCTACATCGGCGGAGAAGACATAAAAATGCTGAATATTTTCATCCCTGCAACCCCCCCCCCAACCACCCAAACAAATGCAGCAAGTGTCAAGCTTGAAACTAGAATATGATGAAATTGATTTTCCCATGATGCTAAGGGCAAAAAAGGAGATGAAGGAAACTCAAAACCTTACTTTTCATACAGCTTCTCAAACTCCTCTCCCCAGGAGTCACAAAGCCCAGGGCATTCACTGGGACACATCAGAGTCCATTCCCCATTCTGCTCAACACGCTTCATAAACAGGTCTGGGATCCATAGTGCATAGAATAGGTCTCTCGCACGGATCTCCTCTTTGCCTGTGTTCTTTTTTAAGTCCAAGAATTCAAAGATGTCTGCATGCCAAGGCTCCAAGTAGATGGCAAATGCTCCAGGTCTCTGCAATGATTTAACACCCTGTTTAGAAATTCTATCACATAAGATGAATAATAAAGGACAATTTACATTATTTTATTCCAATACACAGGGTAAAGACAGCTGCACACATATTCTTTTCTGTTATTCTCTTAAAGTCTGCATCCTTGCAATTCGTTCATAACCTTCTCCTTCCCACTTTGTCTTTAGAAATGCATCTTGTTCAATGTTATAAACATACAGTTTTTAGTACAGGTTCCTTTGTACATAAATTTCTCGGCTGAAGTTCAGACATGTTCAAATTTTTCTTAAAAACTTAAATCTCCCAAATTCAGTCTAGCAAAAGATTGTGCACTTGACATGCAACAGCAAGATTCTCTATTGGGAGAAAGAAAAATAGTTTACCTTGTTTCCGCCTTGGTCAACATAATGAGCAGTGGCATTGTACACCCGCAGCATAGGAATCAGACCATTGGATGTTCCATTTGTCTGCAAATAAAATACAATTTCTAAAAGAAAAGCCAAGTAAGAAAGCTTTCTTATCTAGAGACATAAACACGATGTTGAAATAAGACCGGTACATACAAATTTCTCAACTAAATTTGAGTTTCTTTAGCAATACTTACCATGACTCAGAGTGCTAAATTCTCAAGTTAGCGATCCCTAACCGCACCTTCCAAACAAAAATTTCTGTACATAAACCCTGGTAAGGCCCCCTCCGCACATGGGCACATCCGTGAGTCACATCATGTGATCTACTCATTGGCCAATTCAAGCTGCCTTCATCAAGCCAGAAGAAAAAGACCAGCAGGGAGGAGGCGAAGCCTATGATGGGTCATGGTAAGTATTGCTAAAGAAACTCAAATTTAGTCAAGGAATTTGTTGGGTTTTTTTGTCACAATACTGTACCATGACCCAGAGTGCTGCAGGTGGGTGATAAAACAAAAACTTACCAGGGTTAGGAGGACACACACCAGAGATGCTGGGTGACTACAGAAGCCCCCACCTATAGCACCCATCCTCTCCAAAGGCACAGGTTCTGGAGATAAAAACCAGACTGCAGAGAGAGGAGCAGTAACCTCTGAATGGCACTAAGTGACATGAGAGTTACATAAAGCGCGCACCGGACAACATAATCAGCCAGGGTCAGAACTCGCCAGTACCATGGAAAAGGGTTCGACCGAGACCATGGGAAACAGGTCACCTGAACGTCGGTTTTTCACAGGCGACACGGGCAGGAAGGACAAGAAACAGAATCGTCATGTTCTGTCCTGATATCTGAGGCAGGCCCAGAGAGTGCCTGGCAACCAGGAGCCAGAATGGCGAGAAAAACCATCTTAAGAGTAAAATCCAGCAGGGAAGCCTGAGCGCGTGGCTCATACAGAGGCTTGCAGAGTGTGGCCAACACCAAAAAGCTCCCAGGTGGGGACCTGGCCAGGTCCACTGCCTTAGGCCTGGAAGGATCCACCCTCCTGGCCCAGCACCATGGCACCCATTGCCTCCAGTACACATCACATCCAGTACATGGCTGAGTGTCGCATCGTGCCATGGGAAATTGTAACGTGTTTATCGTGTGGTTCAACAAACTTAATATGTGCCTGCATACTTACAGCAAAGTAGAGTGCAACAGGCAAAGACTACAATTGTGACTATCACACAGCAGATGTTCATGCTTTTTCATCAAAAAGCCGACCGTGTGCAAATTCCACATTTAATTAAACTCACAACCAGGGAAAAAGTGACAGGTGATGGAAATAATGACGATAAGGAGGTGACGTGTAAGATCTGAATTGACGGATTTGAAGTGCAAATGTTTACAAGACCACAATGTGAGAGTCACAACGCCCTCGTCAGCATAGTACACTCGACTTAGATGTCGCGCCGGAAGGCACAGTCTGCATGAGTCCTTGCACTGACGACACAGTGGTCGATGTCCAGATGTGATCCGAAGAGCGGGTGTCAGACACAGACTCCTGAATTGCAGCAGGTGACTTTGGCTTATTGGCCGGGGTCGGGGGCCAAGAGGCTGGGTGGAGGGGGGAGGTAGAGGGGGGCGGAAGCCTTCTTCCGAAAACGAATATTTTAATATTTAACTGGCAAATTCTAGCCTCTCCTGCAAGGAAAATGTTTTCATTTGTAGTGATGTTTGTTTCATCTGGTCATATTTTCACGCTGCAAGAACGTGAGGCAATGACGTCTAGCGACCTGGAGAGCCGCACATACAAAATGGCGTCTGTTTCTGGGATTCAAGCCAAATAAGCATACATTCCGTTCCGTTCACTGATAAGCACAAAGTTGATTTTGGCGTACCAGCCTCACAACTTTGGCGTACGCCAGGGTTTGGTTTGGCGTAAATACGCCAAATGGTGTACAATTCAGGAGTCTGCAGACAACAGCGATGACTGGTGATTGGCGATTCTGCGACGTAGGTGATTATGCGATGATGCAGATGTTGATGTGGCAGGTGGTGGTGAAGCAAGGACGATGGAGGATGGAAAAGGATGGCAATAAGCTGAACTTGTAGGACTGGAAGGTGACAAATGAAGCAAAGAGAGGCGATGTGCGAAAATGCAAAATGCGAATTACAAGACGTGGAGATACAAAACAGTGAAACAGTCCTCATGCAACACAGCAGAACCATGCATAACAGCGTGGAAACTATTGTCAGGTTGTGCGAACTGGACAAAAGTAGATCACGCAACATTTCCATAACTTAGAAAATTGGGCTAATTCTTTTCAAATCAAATAATGAAAAATTCACAACTACCAGACCTACTGAGCGTTTACAGTGACAGGGCTAAGTCTTTAAATATACGACCGTTATGTTACATAACCAACTGACGTGGATTCACTCCAAGAAGAAAAATTAGTGATAATTCCAATCACTCGTTGCAACTACAGTGGTCCCTAACTAATTTATCAGATGACTAGTTTCGCCGCACGGTGTAAGATGCTTGCATGCCGACGCAGCTTTTCAGATTAAGAACTTGCTCCGGTGGGGAGGCAGTTTTTCACCGTTGGCTCAGGCAAACATTGACTTGCGATCAGACGTGAGTTGCCATGGCATGGACTTGGTTACTGCTTAGCAACTAAACACTTGTGCCTACAAAACAGAATTTTTACTTACCTTGAGCAGACATGGAAAATTGTGAAATCTCAGCAAGAGCATCCAGGCACGATGTATAACAAATCCAAAGTTTAACTAAGCGGCAAAGCCGCGGAAACAGCTTGAACTAAACCCTTACACATAATGGCAACGCGGCCTTTGCTGTCATTTGTTGATTTCATCATCGAAAGAGATCGTGACACCACAATTTTGTCATCACATGAAGAATCTCAAGAAAACACCAGACGAAAACAGAAAACAGTCACGGAGAAAAAACCATCTAATCTTGCACGTATGCAGATAACGAGCACATCACTAATAAGCAATACAGTGGCATTACGCTAAGAACCAGTAAAGCTGCAACAAAAAAACAAATAACGGTAATAAGGCAAAGCTAAAGTGAACAATCTTGTAAGCAAACATAAAGAAAGCAGGTCGGCAGGCACGCAGTGCATCAAACATATACACACAGACGCTGACGTCATGCACAGAGGTGACAGGCGAGAAAGGATGACACACTCAACTCACTGCATAACACCGTGTAGCTTAAAATAACAACCAAACAAGAGAAAAACAACAGAAAGGAAGAAAGCTTACATTCCTTAGCTGTAAAGCAGTGGAAGAAGCGTGCAGCGGTAGGGAAGACTAAGGTCAAAGACCATGCTGTGGGAGCAAACAGAGGTACGTCTAAAGTCAGCCATGGCTCTTGAGAAAGTCAGCTTGAATTGGCCAGTTAGTGGATCGCATGGGGTGATGCATGCAAGGAGGGGGTCTTACCAGGTTTTGTGTACGGAAATTTTTGTTTCGAAGGTGCAGTCAGAGACTGCTAACTTGAGAATTTAGCACTCTTGGTCATGGTACAGTATTGTGACAAGCAACATTTAAGATGCTTACAGCAGGTTCAGTCCCTACCAAATTATACTCACTCCAGCTATGTGACTGCCTGTAGCTCTAATGTTGTGAACACTGAGCCCAACACCACCAGCGCTTTTCGAGATGAGAGCACACTGCTTAAGGGTATCATAGATACCTTCAATACTGTCGGAAGCCATTGTCAGCAGGAAACAGCTGCAACCCAAACAGAAAAGCATTGCAAATTAAAGATGGGGGCCATTATATTTCATGAAAAATAGATGTCCAGTGACCTTTTAGGTTGTAGAGAAGTGCCCATCTCCCTACCTTCCCGCACTGATGGAGTCAGGTCCCCATCTGCAGCTGGGTGAACTGAGGAAAGTAAGCTGTGGCACAAAGGTATTGGACCTCCATGTGGCCACACATCTGAGTTTTCAAAGTCTGTGCTCTAACCACTCACCCATCCATGCCTTTAATCAAACTATTAACTCATTCGCAACGTGTATGGGAAATAAACGATACAGCATAGGTCACGCTTACTAGCGAATACGGGAAATAAACGATGTAACTTTGAAAATTTATTTACGGGGAATCGCTAATTGTCTAAGGTAAAGAACTCCTACATTAGAAAGCTGATTCATTTCTTCACGAGTTGCTTCCCTTATACTGTGTTTAAACCGACAATGAGAACGCTTTTCGGTAATAATTCGAAGCGAGTATCCACGTGTGTTCTGTCACTTGAGAAATGCTAGATTTACTCTTCAAATTACATGCTAAAGCGGAAAATGACATTGTTTTGCAAATTTAATGTGATAAATTGGATGAAGACAAGAGTATTTTTGCCTAAAAGACCCAAGAAAGTGATTACGAAGAGAAAAACGAGCGAGCAGTATCGTTTCAGTATGTGTATAAGTAATGGCGAGGACTTTTTGATTTCTTCAACTTCAGTTGTGTTTCCATCAGAGGATTTTACCAATTATGGAACAAGGTCCAAGAAACACAGTAAGAAATGAGTTTTCTTTATTTATTGTAGTTTTATATCATGTTTAAATAATTTTTGTATTGTTTTGGGGGATTTTTTAATGAATTTTTGAAAATAGGCTAAAAATGCCGCGTCCACGGGGATGCTCGAGGGTAGGATTCTACGTCACGATTGAGTTAACAAAGCATCAGAAACACTTCCACCGAACTCCCCACTACAAGGGAAGTAATCCTTTAAAGCCTATTTTCTCACCTCGACAGCTGTGGTCTGCAGGTACCAGAATTGAAAAGAGTCGGAGAGGCATGGGTGAACCATCTTAAAGACATCATGTTGTATGTCTGAAAGGCCAGAAACATTCCCACATATTGAAATGACTGCAGGAGAAATGTTAAAATCTGATGCACCAACATATGCAAAAGGGGCAAAATTTAAATGTATTAAATTATAATATTCCTATTTTCACTAAAAATTGGAATTCAGAAATTCTTGTAGACAAGTGGTTTTGTTTTCATTGTTCAACTGCTCTCCTACTAACCATCAAAGCATAACTCTAAAAGCAAAGATACAAAAAATGAAATCGGTATAATTAAATGTATATATCTGATTTGTAATTCTTTTGTCCACAAAACTCACTTCAATAGCACCTTCAATATCATTTCCATGAATTCCCACAGCCACTCGCATTAGCATGTGTTGCGGTCTTTCTGCAACTAAATCACCAGCCGTTTGTAAAGTTATTATTTCAGTCACTAAGCAGTAGCCGAACTGATATCCTAAAAATCACTCTGAGATCCACGTGCTAACAATCAGACAACTTTTCATGGCATAACCCTTTAGAAAGTTGATAAATACACCGTCTTACAATATCTGCATTATTAAGAACGAAAATGCAAATAATAAATTACTGTTGAAACATCACACACCAAAACGGCTTTTGAAAAGAATAGTGAACAGTAATGAGTAAGTTTACAATCTGGCAGGATGGAAAATAAAAAAAAAATATTACCTTCCACTTTGGTTCCCTTATTTAAATTAACTCATTCACTATCACGTATATTCAACTTTTGCAGTCGCTTGGATATTTATAGATTTTGGCACATTTGAAATAAATGCTGCTTGCAAAACTACCACGAGCGCAGTAATCTACTTCATGTATTTCAAAAGATCGCTTTTTGAACATTATAGAATTGTACTGAAAAACTGTTAATGCTTACTATTGTCAGATTCAGTTACCGCATGTACTGTACACGCCAATGCGGTTTTGTCTTATGTAAAAGGGTCACGACTTCCCTGAGGGTTCTCTGTATCTTGTAGAAAATCAGCGGTAACAACATATATCCAACGTAGTCTAAAAGAAATTTTTTTAAGATTGTGCACTCATTCCAAATGCTTTGTTTTACCAAAACATCGTCTTTTATTGTCTAAGGGAGATAATTCTAGAGAAAAATGTTTTGTATCTCAAAATACTAGTTACCTCCCATTCCATCAAACCAGCTTGTTCAGCCCTTTCAATAATTGCTGCAAAACCTTCTCAGGCAAGTCAGCATACAGCAAGTATTTGCTGCTGTACCGCATATCGCATACAGAGTGCGTTAATAAGCCAAAAACATACACATTTTCTAGTTCTAAATTTGTGGGGGGTTTTTTTAGCAATACTTACCATGACCCAAAGTGCTGTATTCTCAATTAGCGATCCCTAACCGCACCTTCCAAAAAAAAAAAAAAAACATACAAAGGCAACCCTGGTAAGGCCCCTCGGTGCATGGGCACATCAAGTGCCACCCTTGCACTCAGCTCACTGACAAGGTCACCCTGACTTTCTCAAGCCAGAGATCTAAACCAGCAGGGAAGAGGGTGGGCCTATGATGGGTCATGGTAAGAATACTAACAAAACAAATTTAGAACAAGAATTTTGTATTTTGTCAATACTATACCATGACCCAAAGGGCTGATTAGCACAAAAAGGAGGTGGGTGACCCAAAAACTTACCAGGATTGAGGAGGAGGGCAAACGCAAAGGGAGAGGACCCACGGTAATTTTACAGGTCTTCACTGGACCAGAAAACTGCCACACTGCACCCCCCCCCCCCCCAAGGAGGACAGCCCAGAGGCAGAGTGGCATCTAGTGCCCGCACCTCCAGGGTAGAAGTGGAGGATTCACCCCTCTGAGTGTTTCCAGTGCAGCGTAAGCTAGCCGGAGAACAAGCAAGCTAGAGCCAACTAGGGGAAGACAAGCGCCCACAGGCAAGACAAGTGGCCTGCGAGGGCCAAGAGTATAGCCTAGGTGTGAAGCCTATGGACCAGAAGGGTGCAGCTGGCGAACCAACCAGGTAAAGGAGTCAGCCCCATGCTGAGGACCGTGAAGACAATCGACGGCAGGAGGTGTGACAGGCTGAGAGAAGGGACTCCAATCTGCCAGCCATGTGGACGTCCAGGCTACCACACAACCGGTGTCACCCAGAGGAGGAACAAGAAAAGGGAGAGCAAAGACCTCGCCGTCAGAAGGAAGTGTGAGGACAATGTCACGCAAGGCATGATGCGCAGGCCAGCAACCGGCAAGAGGGTCGCCAAGGCATCAAAGGAAGCACGAACGCGAACCCCAGAATGAGCGACCAAGTAGCACACCAGGGGCACTAGGGGGAGACCCCGGGCAGCCATGCACAGAGCCCCCCAAAATGAGTGCCACCACATCCGGAAAGACGGTTATGACACACACCTCACACTCGACCAGCACCCCCATGGGGGGGGGGGGGGGACCGAAAGAGTGGCGTACGATGCCCTCACCATCGGAAGGAAGTGTGAGGTGCATTGACAAGTGCCGAGTAAAGAGGGTGATCACAACCCCACCAGAACACACCCCAGCAGTTCCCACTAGAGTAGCCATCGTGCTACTCTTGCCACCACAGCAGGTGGACACCAGAGCCTAAAGTACAACATGATAAGCCAAAACTGTCTAACAAAACAGAGTACGGAAAGACAGAGCGACAAGGAGAGAACACAAAAGCTCACTTTCCTTAAACCGTTGATGCAGTGCGGTGAGGAAGAAGTGAGGGGCCACCAAGGCTAAGACATGCTGAGGGAAGGCAGGGGGGAGTGTAGACAGCAAGCGTAAACAAGACCAGCCGGCACAGCAACGCTTGAGAAAGTCAGGGTGACCTAGCCAGTGAGCTGTGAACATGGATGGCGCATGGTGTGTGTGCGCATACGTGAAGGGGCCTTACCAGGGTTCCCTTGGTGAGTACGGTTTTTTTTTGGAAGGTGCATTTAGGGATCGCTAATTGAGAATATAACACTTTGGATCATGGTACAGTATTGTGACAAGAAAATTAGTTTCCAAATTTGTGTTAACACAAACATAAAATGTAATAATAATAGTAAGGTCTTAAAGGTACCTTTTCCATCAATCTTCAGTAGGTAAGATCGCTCAAGTGTCTGCAACAATTACAATTATTACACTGCAATTTAGCATCTCTACATTAAAATTTGTTATACTATATAGGAGATGTGCAATATCTAGACAAAACATATTTTAGTATCGAGTTCAAATGGGCCCTTTTACTATTTTCATAAAGCTGGAAAGTCTAGTGAGTAAGGCAGGAGTCACTAATGGCAGGTACTGGCAACACAACCCCAACAAAGTACTGGCAGCGCTAGACAAGTCAACGTTTCAGGGCATGGTCAGCAGACATCAAGACCATCTCCAAAACAATAAACACAGCCACTGAGTCATCAGAACTACCACCCTCAGGCAAATTACTGATTAATACACCACCCAAAGGAATTTTTTTTAAATGCCTAGTAAAAACAAGTTATTTTTTTATACACACCCTCCAAAAAATAGTGCACAATCTGTTGTTGTCGTTTTTTCGTCGTTTTTGTGTCGTCCTGATGAAGGGGTAGTGCCCCGAAACATGTAGATTGTCTTTGTCTGTGTCATGTCTTAGCTTGGTCCAGTTCCCTTGTTTTAAATTTAAGTGCACAAACATGCAAGAAATTTACCTTGAATCCAAAGTAGTTGTAACCATAGTCTCGGTCATAAACAATGGCTGAATTCAGGCGCTGCAAAGACAGAAATAGGTGTTTTAATTGTAAATACTGTCAACAACTGCAGGTGACTCAACTCTTAGGGCTATACAAGTTTACCAGAATGTTCTGCAATGAGCCAAAAAGCATTCATCAAAAAATAAGGTGATTTTTTTCTTTTTGCTTTTTCACAACATTCCCTGAATAATCTTGCAACTAAGATACTTCAAAAATGCAAAATTCTATCATAACCTTTTATATTTACTGACTCTAGAGGCAACCATAGAACATTTTTACCTGTTAGGAAAATAACAGGAAATAATAGGAAAGTAAGTCAAAAAACACTTTAGTCTTTGATTCCCCAACCATGTCATTTCCAAGACTTATCATGGAGACACTACTCTTATGTTTGTAATCTTATAGCAAGATAGCATTTCCTGTAATTACTTTAAATCAATAAAAAATATATACAGTAAAAAAAAATATACCTCAGCATGCTCCATTATGATGTCATACGTTTCTTTGGAAATCATAGGTGAGTGCTTGCCAGTTTTGGGATTGATCCAGTTGTACAAGTCTGTCATCACATCTGAAAATAGATATGCAGGAGTGAAAACAAGCAGGCCTCAGATTAAAAAAAAACCCCTAAAATCTGCAGCATTTTATTGTGCCGGAGAAATGTTTATAAGGTAGAAACTAGTCATGTACTTTAGTTTGCTGCTGTAGAATACACCACTGGTGAGCTGACAGTACATAAGCTTTCTCGTGAACTATGTGTAACTTTTATACACTTTTCATAATCTTACAAATATAAATCAAATACAATTTTCTAAAGCTTGACAACAGGTACCAAACCCCCAAATCCAAGATTCCTTGATGTGCCTGAAAAATCAGTTTATCGAAACTTACTGCAACTTTTATCCCCCCCCCCCAACAAAAAAAAAATCTGAAGTTAATGCTGCGCTGTACAGTGTTTTTCACTGTGGCAGATGTTTGGCTTATGCTGTATATTCTGCTTATGGTATGTTGGAAATGAGTTAGTCCTTATTTTTGCCACGTGATCCTATGGATCTCCCCACCCCACTTTAATATGGCAGAAAATCAGTCAAGTTGGAAAAAGAGAAATTGCTACCTTTAGTCTTTGAAAGGTATCATCAAAGCACCCAACAAACTTTAATTTAAAAATGTTTTATATTTGTCTTCCTCAGGCAGACCTGGGTACCCCTACCAAAGCCTTCAGTATTGAGAATCATTTTTATCAGTAATTTCAAGTAAAAATCATCATTATTATTATTTTTTTTTACTGCAGAACTGATACGAGTTTCAGAATCATTTTTATCAGTAATTTCAAGTAAAAATCATTATTATTTTTTTTTTACTGCAGTACTGGGTTTCTGTCGGCCTTCATGTTCCAAAAACAAAGAAAAAAGAATACAGTTTGAAAATGGATTTGAAATTCTTTCCATAGGCATCAATGTAAGTTTCCTCTCGTATTACTGGTGTGTGAGAACCCTCAGCTATCCCTTCGGCATGACGTTTTCGACATTGTTCTCAGTCCCACAAACACACACACAACTGCAGCAGGCAAAATGATGCCGATCTGCAGATAAGCATCCAACACACGGAACGGAAGAGAAGCTAAGAAAAATTCAGATCGGAAAAATAAAACACGTCATTATCTGAAATTAATATTTTTCCAGCAAAATCATTTTTCCGTAAAGGCAATTTCCATATGAGATACAGGAAAATTATATGGGTACCCAGGTCTGTTTCTTTCTTTCTTTTGAAGAGAGTACAGTTGTTCTACAAAGACTCATAAATCAAGGAAAATATGGGTAAATGTGTGCACCATCAGGGACACAATGATAATGTTAAAAACTTTTTATTTTGTGCAGGAAAAAAATATAAATCCCAAGAGACTGCCTCCAATGTTCTGTGGAAATTTTATGAAAAAAAGGGAAAATAATCTGCCCTAGTTTAATAAAGAACAAATGTACCTCTTGCTGGAGTTATCTGCCCTAGTTTGTTAATTACCATATAAAACCGAGTTTCTGCAAGCAGAAATTCATTTTTTTTAAACTTGCAATTACAGTTAGAGTAGTTTAAATTTCACATAGATTGCTACATAAATTAGCAGATTAACATCTGCACAAGAAAACTATTTGGGCCCAACTTCTATCTAAACACAAACAAGCTGCACTTATATTCGATTTCAATAGCATATTTATACTTTTAAACATTTTTTCAGTAACCATATTTAATTGGCACCAAGTGACTTTCATTCTTGTGATGCCTAATTATAATATTATTTTTTTAAAAATTTGCAGCACAGGTTTGGAATTAATGTCATTCAGGCCCATATTTGAACTTTCCTGCTTTGCACAACCTTTGAATCTGTCAAGCCATTCTGCCTGTCATGTAATTAAGTAGACTTTATAGTGAAAGTATATCTAAGACTTAGTCCATGATGCATACAATTACCTTCTCTAGCAATTAGGCTAATGATCACTCAATAGAGACATTTGCTCAAATATTTTAAGACAGTAAATATTACTATATTAACCTCAAAATATTTCATTTTTGCATGAATAAAGTCCATACCACTGAAGACTTTCTTTGTCTCTTTTTGAAGATTGGAAATAGCAATCCTTGCAGCAAGAATAGCGTAATCAGGATGCTTTGTTGTCATGGTAGCTGCAGTTTCGGCTGCCAGGTTGTCCAGTTCCACGGTGGTGACACCATGGTATAAACCACTGATAACTTTCAATGTGATAGCTGCCTGTTTTAAAACATGCTTTAGCAATCAGTTATACACAAAAGTCCTTACCAAGTAACAATATTAGGACAAATACCAAACAGCCACAGGATGTATGTTGATGCAATAATAAAAAATTAGAATAACTTGTCTTTTCAAAATATTCTCTGATCTAAACAACTGTGTTTCATTGATGAAGATTATTTTTATGGACTAATAAGTCATTTTCAGCATTGGACATAACACATGCACATGCTTTTGTTACAAAATATAAGTAACAATAAGTCAAATGTTTTGCTTTAACTCCATATAAAATTCTCAGTGCATTAAACTAGCAGTGTTAATCAGCAAACAAGACATGCAGCATATATGTTACTCACTGGATCAACAAAAGTTTTGTGGAGGCCATAACACAGCTTTTCAATTCTGGATGTAATCTTATCAAAATGCACAGATTCGGTGCGGCCTCCTGGGCAGGGAAGAAATAATGAGAAGGATTAGTTCATTCTCTTTGCATAGTCATGTCAATCAGTAACCCCCTTGACACAATGGGCCAATATTGTGGCTTGATCCATCAAGCACGACTGTGGCTCTGTTCGATTTTTTTTTTGGAGGGGGGGAGGGGGGGGGGTCACTTCGCTATCTGTCCGTTTGTAACTCGACAAGTTGGGTCTAGTACTGAAAACTAATAGCTTTGGTCTGCCTTTTTTTTAATTCCAGAGTTCAGCATTGAAGAGAGTGGAGGTGATGGTGCAGCTGTTAATGACATTTTATCCTGGGCATCTTTGGGCAAGATCCAACGCCATCCCTTTTACTGCTGTCCTATGCCCAAAACAAGCTCCACCCATGGGTGCTTTGCCAGATACCACAGGAAATGAACTGCCATTCCTTGCCACTTCGTACATATCTCGTTATCTGTCTACTGCTTTCAACTGATGGAAGATTTCTGTGGACTTTTACTGAACATTTCTAAGTCAAGTTTATCTTGTGGGAGATTTTATCTGTTTAATGCATGTGCCCTTTACTCTTTTCTGGATGAAAAAATATGTATAGATTCAAGGTAGGATCTTTGATGCATTTTTCATGCAAAGTTCAAGCTTTCCCCTTTCTGAAACTATAGGATTAAGGTTTACATCAGAGCAACAATAAAACAAACACTAAACAGTACCTATGGCATTTTTGCTTTCTCAGATTATGTCATTGCTTTAGCATATGGTTTTCATTATATGAAGTGCAGACTTAAATGACTTCGACAATCACCCGATTATTTGCTACAAAATAAAGTTGTACACCCAAAATCACCAAGATTCAACTAATCGGTCCAAAAATGTGGGAGAAGAGCTGGATTTAGCCCTTCTCGATTCTTTGTGATTCAAGTCTCGGCGTGCCATCTTAATAAGCATCTCTCAATCTGATTGCCACTTAACAGAAAATCAAGCTTGCATAATCCAACTGGATATAAACAGCATTTTCTGCAGCTTTCTTCATGACAACAAGAAATATAAGTTCAAAGAACGTATTTAAAACAATCTAAAAAAAAAAAGGCCACCTTATCCGCACAACTAGACGGGCACTTTCGGCATGCATTCTATCTGCATGACTAGTTGTGCGCTTTTAGGGTACGTTGTTCTATCTGCACAACTCCAGATCATGTGCTTTGGGGATGTGTTCTTCTATCTGCACTTTGGAGGTACATTATTCTCGCGTAGCTAAACGTTGCAATCAATGACTTCGAAACATTTGAGGTGTAGAGGCCTTCTGCTAGATTAAATTTAAATGGAAAATTATTTAGTGACTACGCAGAACGCAATGCACATGGTATCTTTGCACTTGCTTCGCAGGCAGTCTTGGCAGCTTATTGTAAGGAAACTTGCCACCCGTTTATCAAATCATCCAGCAAACTTATAACAGCACCAAATCAATCTATTTATAAAGCCTGGAGTGGCTGCTCAATTGTTCCTAAAATTCTTACTCTCATGTTTTAAAATTCAGAAATGGCGTCAGAAGTGCCAAACCAACACAGAAGCACTTCCACATGCACCAACATTGTTTCTTTGATACAAACTCTACATGGATGGCCAGAGTAACATCAAATACAGCAAAGTATGGATATACTCATTTATCTCTGATAAACTCTGCAGTCATCATCACTGTGGCTATAAATGTCTTGATAGGAATTGTTTTTCTGACATGCTAGGATAGATCAGGTTAGTGTATAAGGTCCATGGATAGACACACTAGGTTAGTGTGTGTATCGCTCAGCAGTGTGACAACAAGGGTAGTGTGGGCATCAATCAGCATGACGCACAATGCCTGCCAATTATTTATGAAGGAACAATGTTGAAGGCATACAGGCTAGTAAAATGACAAAAAGGAGAGAAAAAAAGGGAGTACTGTAAGCTTGAGTTTCGTACCACAACCTTCGGTTTGAGAGACTGTACACAGTGAAGCTATTAACCCCACCGATTTAACCACTCAGCTACGGTTGATTTCTATATTATAACTAAAAATTTTATTCGATAAATATAGAATTCATTACTATGAGCAAAAAATGCTTTACAATTCATTCTTTATATATATATATACAATTGAAGGCTGCAGCTGTAGAATGAATTCTATGTATACCTTTAAGAAAACGAGGCCAGCAATTTATTTCAGTGCCAAGCAGCCCTCAGCAGCCCTTACCTACACTGATACTGCCGATCAGAGTATATTTAAAGAACAATATATGTATGTTAAGCACACAAATAGCAGCTACACGTTGATAGATAATCCCTCAAAATGTGTGTTTGAATATGTCGAGTTATTGTTGTTACTCATTGGGTTTGGACGTGCCTGACACCTGTCGTCTGCTAACACACTAGCCAGCCACTCCTGCAGCTTCCCCAATCACACGATGTCACGGCCTTCACAAGGTGTGTTAGCAGAAGACAGGAGCCAAACACCTAACAATTATTTTTTTTAAACTAACTACACATTTTTTACCAAATTGCATTTAGAGTGATTATTACGAATCTGTCAATGTGTAGCTGCTATTTATGTGTTTAGCTTTACATATTCTGTAAATGAACTTTGATGGGCAGCATGTATGTAGTATCCATGTAGGAAATACACTAGTGTTAAGGCCCTTGAGGGTTGCTTGGCACCAAAATAAATCGTTTGCCTCGTTTTTGTAAAGAATTGGGATGGTATAATATAGAATTCTATAGTTGCACCCTTCAATTGCATATAAAGAATGAATTGTATAGCATTTTCTGCTCATAGTATAGATAGAATAAACTGTCTTTTTAAAATTACATTGGTATAGTTATAGCATTAATTGTATAGTTTAAGAATTCAGTCTATAGTTATGAAATTCATTCTGTATATATAGAGTGAATTATTTAGTTATAGAATGAATTCTATAATTACAACATTCTATTATAATTATAGAATTCATTCTATAACTAAAGAATTTATTCTATAATTATATAAGGAGGATGAGGATGAGGATTTTCATAGTTACACCCATTCCCCTCTCGGCGCCCCGTACTTTACACTACAGGTCTCTACTAAAATTTCAAACAAACTTGACAAGGTCACAAGCAGGTACGTGGAATATTACCATCAGAACATTATTGATCCCTAATTGTACAATAGCCGCTGGTCTTGCGAATAAAAGAATGTGCATCCAGCACACCACCCGCGCGGATAAAGGAATGCGCGCCACTAGCCCACTACTCCTCGAATCGGGCGAAGAGTCACTGCCCTCCAAAAAATTCAGGCTAAAGCTGAAATGAAAGAGGATGCATTGGGTGTCAGATATCGCTCGAGACAAACTAAGTTACTTCATATAATACAATGTAGAAGTAGATTTAATATTATATACCTCTCTTGGTCACAAACATCTTTATCTTTGGCGGTCGCAGTTTCGTATCAAAATATGGGAAAAAAATTAATTTGTAAATATCCAACGTATATAATCATAAAGAGCTTAAACATGCGAGAAAATGTCAGAGATTATTAAAATAATAAAAATTAAGGAAGTTTTGATTTGTTTCTTTCATCAAAAATTCGAGACTAAGCGCTGTCAACACTTCGAGAGTTTTCTGACGTGAAGCTACCCGCAGGACCACAGACTTAGTTAGGAACTCTGTGCGCAGGACACCAACTGCGGCGCATGCGTACTGCCGGTTGGTGTCCTGCGAGTAGTCGTAGCTGTCGTTTTTCAAGTAACAGTTTCGCAGCAAAATGCGAGAAAAATTCAAATTTTTAAAAACTAACACAATTTATTTAAATAAGCTAAAATTAAGTAAGTTATGATTTGTTCTTTCATTTGTCGCGGTTTTTATTTTTAACAGAGGACTGGCTGCTGGGATGCGATTGGCGGCATACGAGTAGATTATATAAGAACATTTCACACGCATGTCTGTAACATTTCGGCATCTAACAGTAAAGTTCGGGCATGTCATGCATTGAAAACTTATATAAGTATATAACATGCTCAAAGCAAACAAGACTCTACCTCAAAGTTCTAAAAAGGAAAGTTTATATGGTTCTACTTATACGATATGGATATCTAAATGTTCGAGGGGTGAGTTCTGCTCATGTACGGTGCGGACGCAATGTTTTGTTGCTAAATAATACATTGTTTTGATATATATTTTTGATATACTGGTTTGTTACCACAATGCCAGTGGAGTGTAGAATTTTCAGACATGCTTGTGGACTTTTTCTGTGGACATTCTGGTCTTTCATGCTCGGGCGCGCAAGGACAGCGACAAAAGTGTTCAGCAAGGTGAGGACACTTCATACACGCTGCGTGCTACTTGCAGTGACTATAGCCAGTCTCCTAATGTGTGCGAGTGATGTTGAAGTAAACCCTGGCCCTGTTCAAGGTATAGAGTCACCGGAACACACTGCTACAGATAAAGCTGGTTGTAGTGATGACATCAAAATGATATACTGCATACCATGTTCGAACAACACCATGAGAAGTTTTTAGCCGGGTTCGATAACATGCGATCGCAACTATCGTCTTTGCAAGAGACCTTGAACGAGCTAAGGACGGACATTGTGGATGTGCAGTTCAGAATCATCCACCTGGAAAACGATCTTACTGAGGTAAGGGGAGATCGAGTGCCAGTACGCATGTACATCTGTGGTCGATCTGGAATCCAAGTTACATGATTGTGTGAAAACTGTGGAGGAGGCTGTATGTCAAGAAAAAAGAATCTCAATTTTTTTGGCATACCAGAATCTCCAAACGAAACCTTTTTTCCATATGCGCAAAGGATTGTAGATCTGCTGCAAAATTGTGTTCCTGGCAAGGTATGGTCTGTATCTGATACTGCGCGTGCACACCGTTTGGGTTCTCATCGTAATGGAGATCGTGAAGACAAACCCCGGCCAGTGATTGTTAAATGTTTTCGCTGGTCAGATAAAATGGATGTGATCGTGAAAGGAAGTGAGAAACTTCGGTAGAAGGGAATCAGAGAAGCTGCATGGCGATCTTACAACGCGTCAGCAGCAGATCAGAAAGGACCATCAGAATCAAGGTCTGCACGCGCACTTCCTAGGTAACAGACTGATCGCGTCTGGACCTTGAACGTAGCAACAACACAGGTCAGCCAACAGTCGACACGCACCCGGGGCGAGCGGCGGCCAACACGAGAGCGAACGGGTTTCTTCTGCAACGCAAGGGACCTTGACAGGTGCTGCTGCTATATGGGGTCTTTCGGAGAATTATGCATGCATGTGACCCTTGAACTTATGGAGGTGAACGAACTTCCGGCCTTGCCAGCCGACTTTCTTTTGTATGCAACGCAGCTGCACTGTGTCAAATTTTCCGATTTAAGCATCTGTGTTTCATTGATAAATATCATTGTTATGGACAAATAAGTCATTTCAGAAATGTGACCAAACATTTGAGTATGCTTTTGTTACAAAATTTAAGTGTCAATAACAAGGCAAATGTTTTACTCCACAAAACTTTTCACTGTATTCAAGCGCAGGGGCTGGGGGGGGGGAGGTCTTGGACTGGCAGCTGCAGCTGTGCGCAGGTGTAGCAGAGGTAATTTTTGTTAATCAAAGGGAAAGAACTATTTGTCAAAGTGGAAGACCAACTGGTAATGTTCATACAAGCGTTAGTTCCCTTAGACTGCGTGTCACATTTGCGCGCAGGCGCGTTTTGGAGGGGATGGAGGGGGGGAGGTGCAGGGTGTAGAGTTCGTAACGTATACCAACAATAACAAGAAAACAAACATTTTAGAAAAGTAAGTCAGTGACTATATTTAACAAAAGGGATGTTTTGATAAATGCCTTGAAGGAAAAAAATAAACCTAGTCTTTTCCCTCGTAGTCCCCTTGACGACAGCATTTTTTTAGGGTACCAGATCATGCATAAGGTCCCAGAGAAAAGACAAAAAGTGTCACAGTTAATATTCTGTAGGTGCTGTAGTGTGAAAATGGCTGTCGACATTTACCCTAGTTTTGCTTGGGTTTGTGTGCAGTGTGCAAGAGCGCGGAGGAATGATGCCCGATTTGCCGTTTCGTTTTCGCGAATCGATTCGTTAAAAAAAAAAGTTCGTTTCAGGCTATTTGGTAATTTATTTTTATAATAAGAAAGGTGAACAAGCAAAAAATGAACAGATTTTTTTGTTTTTCTTTTGTTTCATTAAATTATTTTGCAGAAGTTAAACCTAGGTCTACAGCGAGTAATCCATGCAATATCTTTTGCTTTTGTTACGCCTTCAGATGAGTAGTTCTAGATGGAGCTGAACCGAATCGAATCTAAAAATCTTTTCAGACTGGCGAATCGAATCGAATCCAAAATATTTTTTTACCGAATCGCCCAGAACTACCACGGATCGAGCCAGCGCTGGCTTGCATGAACGTTCGTATCTACACTTCTGTTCCTAAAAGCTGTCGTGAGGACCATTCACCCTGTGTATTCTAAGTCCACCTTTACCCACGAACAGGAGATAAGAACGCCCATGCAAGCCAGCAGCCAAAAGTTTTATTCCGGACTGGTCGCAAGAGCCAGTACCATTCCTTCGAAGGAAGGTTAGCCTCAAAGGATCGTCTACAGCAGGCGGTACCTTTGTTTTCGTAGTTTACTTCTGGTCTTCTCGCAACTCGGCACACATGAATGATGAAAATCGCGGTTAATTAAAAAAAAAACATAAATCTTAATTAGTGCCAACACACCAACACACTTACCCTAGTTCACCAAGGCCAGCTGGGAATGGGTACCTGACACAAGCATGGGTCAGGGAAGGCACAGGAAGCGAGACACAGGAGATGGGCACCCCCGTCATGATGCAGTCGTATAGAAATCTGGGGTCTAACACAGCCTCACTCCCCTACGACCTACAAAAAGGTAACGGAAATCCTTTAGCTTTATCCTCATAAATTAAGCAAAGGCCCTCATATAACGAAAAATAAGAAGAAAAAGAAGGCCTTCGATTTTTCGTTTGATACACTGGTCAGTGGGAATCTCCCAAGTGTCGGGGGACGTCACAAGCGGGATCGGCAGATGAAAAACACGTCACGACCCTAGGGAGGGAGGTATAGGTAATTTTAGAGGGACAGTGCTTCCACTTCGCAATGATTTTACACGATAGGGGTGGATGGGGAATAAGGTCATATTACCAAGCTATGCATTGAAAGATCCATCAGAATAATAGCTGCTGTAAGATGGACTGTGCAGTTTGCGCCAAGTGGAGTCTGCACAATGTTTAATTCCAGGAAATAATCCTCGATTACTCCTGGCCCCAATTGGAAAAAAAAAACGAACCCAATAGCCAGCTTACTCCTGTAATGGCGGTATTCTAGAATAAGCTCATTGAATGTCCGTAAACTTAATCGCTAATGTTATTTCCTCGTTAATAAGCTATAATAAGCTATTCTGCCGTCCCAGAAACGAATAGCGTATTCTAAGTTCGCCGAAACAGCGTTTTCAGAGACAGAAAAATATTTGATTTAAAAGTTATTTCCATGTGAGTGCTCTCAACAATACAGATCTCTCGACTACCAGTTCTTCAAGCAAGGTTCAGCCTCGCTGCTGGTTGCGCTGGACCAGTTTGGTTTGCGGATTCTCTTTTTCTAGCGAAGTGAAGAACTGACCATAACGCATGCGCACTCAGAGAGAATTCCAGCAGCATCCAGCTATAGTGCACAGAGCTTAGCCGATCCCACGACTAGCTGTTGTTCAAATTTCATTTTTTGAAAACTTTTTCTGCAGAAGCGACTGCTTATAGAGCACGTGACTGCCCTGATTTAAAGACATTTTACGATAGTGAACACAGTTATAGCAACATCCTTGTGACGAGTTATTCACCAACGGCTGATAAATAGTGAGAAGTTTTACCGCAGCTGTGACAAACACATGTGTTTAGTATTTAGAAGGATTGCGCTATTAATGTTTGACGGCCATGTGTTGGAGAACTTTCAGCGTACCACCGGCATTAAGTTCGTACACCCCTACTATAAACAGAACAGCTCATTTTCGCTTAAACAAGAGAACATTTTTTATATAAAGTTTTCCGACAAAGGCTTGTACAGTACAACTCTACCGACCCCATTTTATAGCATCGAAGAAAAATAATAAGCTCGAACGCACAGGTTTCAGTTTTGCTGCATCTGCAGAAAATCTGTTTTGGCTGACGCGGAGCTTTCGCATAACACGCCAGCCCGCCTCTTCAGCTTTGGTTTTGCTGTCCCCGTAGGTACTCGAGTACCTGACATGAGGTTTTGTTGAAAAATAGGGTCGGATTCATGCCTTATCCCGTCTTCGCTCGCGATCGCCGCGCGCCATGGCCAGGCAGCCCAGTTCACTCCGGATCAGGACGGCAACCAATAGCCATCAAGAACCTGCAGCATCTGGTCTAAACTCCATGTTCTGTCCCACAGCGGTCGGGCACGTACCTTTAGCAAGAGCTCCAGGGATACTCAAGTTCACTCTATCAATCGGTTGCCACAGGTGTTTCGGGCGCAAAGTCCGTCCGTCCGTCCTTTTAATCTACGTTCTTTAGGTGTGCGAACCGTAGAGACCAACAGGCTTCGTCTTTGCTAACACATGTTATTTTCCTTAGTTCGATTATTTAACTGCTTTCTTTCTTTCTTTCTTTTGTTACAGTCTCGACTTTTCCTAAACAAAAACACTTCTAGGGGAAAAACATTGACAAGTCACATAACGTGTACTAGAACAACATCTCTGTAAAGCTGTTTTATACACGCCTTCTGTTTCATCAGAAGTTCTTTAGGGTCTGCAGTGGATATCAAAGGCCAGACAGCTCTGAAACACGTGTGCAGCACCTTTGACTCTGACGTCATGAAAAGTGCACTTTTTACTTTCATTTGCATCGACTAACTGAAAAATCTCATGATTAATCAATACACCAGCTTGACAAAGGAGTGCTTTTTATTGCAATCCTGGGTTTGTGTTCTGTTAACAAATAAAATAAGATAGTCCGCGTTGACGAGTTAATTATTTGTCTTTCTTTCGACCCGGTCTTGCTGATTTGGTTTGTGGTGGCTACATTTAACTATCGTTTGCTCTCCCCACCCCACTTCTGCCTACAGCCGCTACCGCTACACTGTCTCCACGCACGCACGCACGCACGCACGCACGCACGCACGCACGCACGCACGCACGCACGCACGCACGCACGCACGCACGCACGCACGCACGCACGCACGCACGCACGCACGCACGCATTTCCTTTTGTTTTCTCCTTCTTTCCCTATTACTCCCCTTCTCTCTCCCCTCTCTTTCTCCTGAACCCCCCAAAACACCCGCATTCCAGCCAGCACTACTATCATTACACCACACCACAACACAGCGCCGAGCGACAGCTGAACTATCCACAACCTTAAGATTAACGCGAGGTGAAAAGTTGCTGAACCAAGGTTAAGTCTTTTCTCCCTTTTAACCTAACTGACAACGCTGGGAAACGTGAAACTATTGTCGCGTGTGAAGTTGCCAGCCCCTATCAGCTGGCTTGCACAACCATTCGGATCCGTTTTCTTGACCCGAACGGGATGAAAGATGTCAGAGCGAGCACCTACTGCAGCTTTTATGAGTGGAAACGAGACGCGAACATTTAAACGACACCACCCACCCGTGTTTAATCTTCCCTCCTCAACACGCTTCTTTCTCTCCGTCCTCAATGCTTGCATTGCAATTGTTTCCAGATACTGCAGCCATTCTCGGTCTTAACATAACGTGTCGCATGTGATTACAGTGTTTTGAGACTGTTACAGTAGGGGTGTATTTAGCGCTTTAATATTTATCAACGAACTAGGCTTAGCACAATCACACACTCGACATTTTTTTTCGCAAGTTACAACGATGAAGGAAAATATGTGCCACAGATAATAATGAAAGCAATCAAGCAAGCGAGCAACTGAACCAAACAAAAAAGGTGAGTTTTATTGGGCATTTGGTTTTCTTCAACAGTTAACGCGGATTTGTTTAACGTCTACCTGTGTGATGACAGATGAAACAGCTGCGTCACAATTAATACTGACATCGATGGACCTTCACACACTAGAGGTGAAGGTACGTACCGGAATACCTGGAAATATTGGTACGGTCTTAAAACAGTACAGTATGCCGATACGGGTCTTCATACAGGTATATACCGCAAGGTAAATTATCAGGTTATTAATAATAATAGCAAAAACAACATCAACAGCAATAATAAATCTTTATCAGCTAATGCTAGTGCTCCAAAACAGTGATTACAACTATACAAGAAGTTACCCCTTACAACGAGTACAGTCACAATTACATGTACTTCAGTTGACTGTTCATGTATATGTAAGCATAAAATTGGCATAAGGCAGTGTCACACCCACATGATTGCCCTTTCACGCTCCAGCCAAGCAGGGGATGCACGTGTTCTTTTCACTGGACTGAAACACGAAGTCAACCCAATCAACTAAACGGACCCTGTTCCTCCATTAGCTGCCAACACTGCGATTTCTCTCTCTCTCTCTCCTTCAGCACGCCAATAAGTTTGACCACAGGCTGACTCTTTCACTAATTCATACACTGCAAAGCTTTTAACCACATTAATTCATTAGTCAACACCAATTCTTCTTCAATGTAGTTCTATAACTTTGTCGTGAACGGGGGTTTGTTAAGATTGAAATATCACGTCACTTTCCCCCGTTCAAAGTTAAGAATTAAAAGCATGCACTACGTCGTGGGACACTCCACTGGAAGGCCCACCAGGGACTTTTCGGCTGCGATAGAATGTATTGCCTCTATCCCAACCGATAAGTTCCTACCTATAGACGTCTCTTTTGTCGTCACACTGTCTCTCCTCGCTTTCATCCTTTCACTCAATGAAGACAAAAGCCCAATGTGTAAAGCTCCTTATATTAAAACAAGAGGGCTGAATCCGCAAGTTAGAATATCAAATGTTACACAGGTTTCTATTTCATCAGGATTCTAATTCAATTGGTCCTTAGGGCGGATCTGATTATCTTCCTAGTCTTTCAGGTCGTCAAACAAGCCGAAAGTTTAATAAATTTTTAAGATGTTTAAATTTCCCTTTTCTGGCCTAATATAACAATATGACGAGGTTATTGTCCTGGCCGGGCTCACGGCATCAAATGTATAACAATATGACGAAGTCAAGGCACCACCAATGTAGCGTTGTGTAGAGCGAATCCTCGGGACGGGTCATCGGCACCAATCTAAATGTAAAATTATGTCGTGCAGAGGACGTTACGGCACCAATCTAAATGTAATATTATGTCGATCCTGAATGGTCACGACACCACGAATGTAGCGTCATACAGGCGTCACGGCATCAGAAAGCAAATGTACCATTGTCATGATACCAGCAAACACGAGATGACATGTTCGTCTCAGTCACCCGTACGTCCGTGGCCGAGAGAACACCAGCACTTCGTCGCAGTTCAATTCTTTTATTTCAAATCCTCTACATCCATCCCCGGTCCCGGTACTCCGGCCAACCCATCGTCCAAAACTCACAAAAGCCCCAAAAGCCAAGACGAACCACCAAGCTTTACAAACTCAGTTGATATCCATATCTCTCAGACTATCCTGCTTCATCAGTCTGTCTACTCCTCTATCTATTAATTCCCACTAGGGTTTATATACCTATGTATTCACTGTTAACTTCCCACGCTCTGTATGTGCAGATGTGCGTGTGATTGGCATGTGGACAGTGCATGTGGGGGAACTACAGCTTCTATGTTTATAGTTGACTGAGTGCATTGCAGGTCAATTCCCAGCCCTGTCAAATATCCCATATCCTCTCCTAAACTGTACTCTATGCCCCTCACTAACCTACCTACTACCTACGGCTGGTACGCATATTGTTACACTAATACTGACGTCTAATTTCCGCCTGCCGGATTCTACGTTAGAATTCTCTTCGATGATAGCAGAATTAGATGGTCAAACACTATATGCAGACAATATTCAGTCAAATTCAATAGATCAATTTCTTTTTCTCAATTTCAGACCCTAAAATGCAGACAAATCACTCGATCAGCCTTCCCCGTTTATACGTCAATATTTAAAACACGAAAGTACCAGCTTACTGATCAAACAGACATTAATGCATAATAAACAAACAATATTCTAAGCAAAGAGAACATATTATTCAAAACAAAACGAGCAAGCATCAAATGCATCAGATTTATCAGGGGAGGGTGTAGAAATGTAATAAGCTCCAAGAGTTATCTAGATCTGGTAGGGTTATTTCGTTCCTCAGTAGATAAGACAATGATACCCGTAGCCAAGGGTATTTACATACATAGGTCAAACCAGATCTTTACGAGTGTTCCGAAGTGCCGAACAAATCCAAGGTTTGTCGCACTGCTAACCAGATTGGACGACTTTCCTCTGGTCGTACTTACAAAAGTGTAAAGTCCATGGGTAAACACTTTACTGGGAGCTGTCTGAGATCGGTTCTCAGTATACTGGCGAAGTCACGGGTCAGTGACAGAGTCAACAATTAATTCGAGTCCTTCCAAGGATTCGGACAATATTAAAACCCAAGGTACAATACCTTCACCTTCCCTGGTCCAGGGATAAAGAGAGAACTGGCAACTGCGTTCTAATCGTCTGGCCACGAACACAAACGCCTTGAAACGGCGAAACGCGAAGAGTACCAATGGCGAATGCGATTACCAAGGGGCAGAATTCCAATGCAGAATCGTGAACACTGTCCACAGCAACAGGAACCCCACTGTTGGATACTTTCACTCCAGGAGACACAGGGGACGTATAAATCCAGCTGAAGATGAAAATACAGCGTTCCTCGTAGACGGAAAGTTCGTGGGCTTTCACTAGTTTCCCCGGTTCACTTCAGCACAGCGCCATCTTGTCTAGGAGACCCATTTGCCGGTTATGCCAGAAACTGTGTGTAATTTCACTGCACACGGTCCAAACTGGGACTTCTGTCCATTAGATTTTCCCTTCCTGGGAAATTTTTCAGTACCTCTAACCTTACAGAATCCAACTGAGAGACGGTTCTCCGAACCGGTCGAAAATCTACCAGTGAATGAAATGTTGCCATATTGTAGCTGTCTTGACCCTGCTCATGTGACACACTTCGTACCTAGCCATTTTTATCTTGTCAGGGAAACACAATGCAGAAGGGTGGTTTCATGACTAACTTCACTCTGGCAAAACCCCACGCATTCATTAATTCACATAAGCAAGCAATACCACATGAAAGAGTGGGCTTGCACGCACTAATTTCAACTCAAACCCAGTCACTAAATTTATCATTATCAACTACACTTACTCCATCACTATCAACTTCACTGAATCTATCACTATCAACTTCACTGAATCTATCACTATCAACTTCACTTAAACTGTACTTCCCTTTGTTTCCCTTAGACCATTCCACTTTATCGCAATCAACTTCGCCTTATCACTATCAACTTTACTTAATCTATTACTATCAACTTCACTTTATCGCTATCAAATACTAGTTTTAACAACCATCAGACAAACACACACTCACTTCGCTTGCCTACTGAATGCAAAGGAAAAAGTCCACATAAAACTCCAAAACAATATTCTTCGCCACACTGTGTGTGTGTGTGTGTGCGTTCGTTGTTTTCATTAGAGTGTGTGCCTCGTCCGCGCGAAGTGTGCATGAAATGTGTTCTCGCACGTTAAAAATCTCATCTACATTTATTATTATTATTATGTTACTGGCGTCAGTTTCATGTCTGTCACGGACTTGAATCCTCTCATTAGCTAGTGCACAGCACACTTCGAAAGGTCAGCACTCTAGGTCGTGTCGGGTCAACTGTTGCACTATACACACAACAGAAAATTCCTAGGCACCAATCAGTTATAAGCATTACTGTTCAACGTTATACTAGAGAGAGAAAAAACACAGAAAAACTCAGTTCTTCTCATACGTCTCGGCGAAAGAGGATGTGACACTAGGGTATAGGCACAATGGTGACGACGAGTTCTACGGACCGGTTCTCTCCTCACGCTGACACCCGGACCCAGTGTAGAGACAATTTCGACCCAACGTCGCTGCATTTCGTCCCTCTGCCCGTTTCTAACCGGTACTGTCATGGAAACTGAAACTATAAGTATATTCACTTCTCGTCCGCTCCCGTCATCTTCAGTCTCTGCTCGCTTCTCCCTCTATCCCCTACATATGATACACGACTCACTTTTTAATCCCTACGAGCTATATCATTCGAGAAGTGCTCACCCCTGTTGCTGAAGACAAAAACACGCTTCGTACAGCCCCCGTACAACCTATAGTATAACGCTTCGCTAGCTTCTCTGTAGTGGTGCAGTGTTATCTCAAGGTCTACTGGTCCGTGACAGGCCACAGTCTTCCAGGTTAAGAGTTTCGCTCAACACCTCCGACCTAGACCCGAACATCAAACTTTTCAATAAAACCTAGCTGCGGCGATTTCAAGCAGTTCGAAAACTTCCTGACAACATAACAACGTTGATTGCAAGTGAAGCTACCCCAAAACAACACTTTTAGTGGGGTGAGCAGCTGTGGTGTGTTCTCTTCTTTAAGCAGCATAAACTGATCAACCAAGCAGTTAAAGATTACAGACTGATATGAAATGCTAAGGGATACTGCCGACATGGATAACATCCAGCAAAGTAGGAAAATAGAAAATCTTCAATGAAAACATGTCAAAACCCAGTCACTAACAACCATGAATAAATAGTTACGGGAAAATGTGACACCATTGAGATGTTCTAAGTATGGTAACTTCTGGGGGGAAAGGATCAGTACTGGCAGTAGGTTAATTAATATCAAAGGGTTCCAGCTTTTTTTTAAAGCTCATCAGTGGACTTAGCCAAATGACAAACTAACAAACATGTTGGCTACGGTTAGTTTTAAAGAAAGCGAAGGGAAGTCGTTACATTCTCATTTCCGTCATTCTTATACTAAAAACGACGGGTGTAGTAGGGGATTTCCAGGATTTCTTTAACCCCCTTCACTGTTTATTATTATATCTCACGTAAATTTCTTGTATGCTTTGTTGTGTCGTTTTTGAATTCTACGTGCCCTTCTGGGATTAAGAATAAACCCTGCCTTGCCTGGCCTTATTTCGAATAGCGGAAAACAGTTGAGAAAAGTCTCGTTTATAAAACCTTTTGGATTTTTTAAAACCCAAGAGTGACTTGAATATAGAAGATAATGTTGCCGCATGTGCTGAAGTGTCATCAAATTAGCAGGTGACACAACCAATATGACAAATCATAACGGACGACACTATCCGATGCTGTTTGGTTCTACTTGTAAAGACTTGCGGAAAATACGTTGGTTTATTCGGTGTCAACTTTGGTTTCCGCTCTTCCCCTCCCACCCTACCCCTCGTCCCGCCCTTTTTCTCATTTGCACGTGCTGAAAAGTCAAAGGCTATGGACAGGGCGAGGCGACGCAACCGTTAAAAGCAAGAGCAAACGGGGAGCTCGGACCAACTGCTGTGGGATAACTATCTTAAGCTGCTTTGGAAAACTGTTAACGAGCATACTGAACGAACGACTAAACAGATACACGAATGAAAATAACTTATTAGGGCAGGAACAAGCAGGATTACGTGCTGGATATTCAACTTGAGACCACATAATTACCTTCAACTGCATTGCTAACTTCTACTTCAATAAAAATAAACGTATTTATTGTGCTTTCATATTTTATGAAAAAGCTTTTGATAAACTTGACAAGATTTACCTATGGGAGAAACTGATAAGTCTTGGTATTAATGGGAATATCTTGACAACAGTGCAGAGAATTTATTTAAAAGCAAAATCCTGTAAGAAGTAATGGTAGACAGAATAATTTTCAGATAATGTTGGGTTCAGCCAAGGGGAGATTTTTTTCTCCCTTGCTCTTTCTTTGCAATTCATCTAAATGACCTTATGTTACACCTACACACAGAGCAGGTAAAGGGCCTTACCAAACTTAGCGAAGAAATTCTCAACCCTGACTTTGATTCCAATGAGATAGATGTTTTATTTAGAATTGTTCTTCTTTTATATGCTGATGACAGTTATTTTGCTCTGAACCTTCAGAAAGCCTACCAAAGGCACTAAACAGCATGAATAGCTACTGCAGTAAAAGGAATCTTGTAGTGAATCCAAATGAAACCAAAATTATTGTTGTTTTTTTTTTCAAAAGGGAAAATTTGAAAAAATCCGATTTCTATTATGGTGGGGAAAGACTTTAATTGTCTATGACTTCCCCTACTTAGCGTTAAAAATGAATTATAATAATAAATTTAATGTAGCACAGAAAGACTTGTATGACAGGGTCTCCAGGGCTATGTTTTCTCTAAAGATGTAAAAAGCTCCATATATCAGTAGATTTTAAATATAACCTTCTAAACCAAGCCAATTGTTCTAATACTCTCGTTTAGCTGTGAGATCTAAGTGAAAATGTACAATTCACATTTTACAAACTCATATTACAGTTTTCAAAAATCTATCCCCACGAATATGGTCTTTGGTGAACTTGGTAAATTGTCCATCAGCATTTAAGCCAAAACCAGAATGTTGTGTTTTTAGTTCATACTAATCCATCTTATTGCTGCAAACTAACATTATGCACAGGCTTACTCTTAACCTTTATGAAAAAGGCAACTTACAACCGAATTCTATTTATTCGGTCAAAAGAACACTTCAGAGTATTGGACTAAATGGAATCTGTACCAACCAGAACAATCTTACCAGTGAGCTGAGGGGTGTCTACAAGACAATTTTATCAAAAACTGGTTTAAAGAAAAGGTTCCTCCCGCACATTGCGAAATGCAGACTAAGTAAAATAAAATATTTCTTCTTGCAAAAGATTTCTTGAATCACTATGCAGTTATTGATTTACCTGTGATGCTAATGGGAATTGATGTTTACCTATGAAAACAAGAAGAGAAAGAAGTATGGTCAATGTATAAAGAAGAAAGAAGAATAAAGGAAAGAAAAATAAGAAACTAAAGGAAAGGAGGTTCGCATTTAAAAGGGTAATGCAAAGATGGAAACAAAGAAACTTAGACTCAAAGAAAAAGCAAAAAATAAAGAAAAAGGGAAAGAAAGATATGGAAAAACGAAAGATTTCCGGTAGCATTTCCTGATTGTCTTTTACTATGTTAATAGAAGAAAGTTTCAGTTTTCTGTAGCTCCATTTCTCTTTAATACCCTGTCCACCCTTTAAACATTTGATTCATCTTAAGAGTCTTTTAATGTCCCTAATTAACTTTTTAGAGTCACACTGGAAGAACACTCACATGATTTTTCTTTTCATTTAATGGAAAATTTGGGTGTGGCTTTTCGTCAGTCTTCTGCCATAAAACGCTTTCCCCGAACGACTCAAACGGCAGCGCCAAGACTTTCCGCAATGAATTCTTATCGGCAGAACCATACGAAAAGTAACCTCTCACATTCATCATCTACCACTTCCGCCAGGGAAGTAATTCGATTTACTTCACTCGCAATTTCCGCTCATGCGCAGCAGCAATATAGGCTGATGCGTGGGTTAAGAAAGCACTCAGCTTTGCCCATATCCGGCTGAACTGTCCCTGTCCCTCGTGCCTGCCGCTGATGCCAGTAGGAGGAGGACTAGATACAATTTAGGGATGTTCAGAGTGTTTACCCAGCTTCTTTACTCTTTATGCGCTTAGAGTGAAGAGCGAAGAAGGGAGAAAGAAAGAGCAGAGAAAAAGATGTGCGTGTGAGCCTGGTAAAAGAGGCTGAGACGGAATCTGTGGTGCTCAATGCAGCAGAGGTAATCGTTTTGTCGTTGTTTTAGATGACACGTCTTAGGGTTCAATAGCTGCACTTCGCCTCTTTGGTCGAGTAATGAAAAAAAGCCGGCAGTGTTGGGCACTTTGTCAAGAGGGCTGATGTCTGAACAGTGTGGGTACGAAGCGGAGATCATGACGCTGGGCTTTGATCGTGGTCGGCGTGTCGGGTACTGAGCTGGTATCGACTGCCAGAGAAACCGAAATAATCCACTCTTCAGCTTAAGGCGAACCTGGTTTCCTTCTTCAGATTTTTAAATTTCTTTTGATTTTTAGAAGTCTTTGCCTGCTTGCTTTTGGCCTGATTTTTCACTCGCTCGCTTTCCTCACTCACTCACTCACTCACTCACTCACTCACTCACTCACTCACTCACTCACTCACTCACTCACTCACTCACTCACTCACTCACTCACTCACTCACTCACTCACTCACTCACCCCATATAACCACCTACTCTCTGGTGCTATTTATTTTAAATGAGGAAGAATCTAATATACAAAGCCGAAAAGTATGTGGGGTGTAGGGGTGGGTGTGTTTGTTATACGTATCCGCACTCCTGAACCGACCCACACCAAATTCGGCAAGCGGGTTCCTTTTCACCCACAGATGGTCAGGCCATATTTCGACCCTGCACCTACGCCGAAACAAAAATGAAATAATAAATATAACGAAAGTCACTTGCACAGCGATCAGCGTGCAAGGGAGATTACCACACAGTCTTGTCCCTTTGGTACGAAGAGTACTTTCCCTTGCCTTGCTGGACAACCGTAGAGATTGTGGCATGAGTGGCAACACGGTACTCACCACGTAAAAGCGCAGAACAACTGGAGCCAATCAAATGACGAGCTCTATTTAGGATGTGTAAAAAGCGGAGCCAATCAAATGGCGAGCTATATTTCGAAGGTCTTTCCAGGGGCGGGGGAAGGGAGGGAGAGGGGGATGTTTCGGGAGGAGGGGGGTTTAGGGGAAGGGTAAGGGGTGGGGGCTAGGAGTAGGGGATAGGTGGGAGTTGGGGAAGGGATGGGGTGGGGTGGGGTATAGGCAAGGAAACTGCAAGGTTTTCAGTGGTGACCCTACGAGATTAGCATATTTTACATAAGACTGTATTTTGATTGGCTCCAGTTTTTCTGTGCTTTTTCATGCTCACTGAGCGAGCGAGACTCCTTTTCGCCTCGCGGACGCCATTTTGCGTACCCCAGAAAGTCCGGTAGTAAGTGGCAGGTGGAGAGAGAAAATAATTTACCTTGTATTTACTGAATTTTCATTTTCATTATTATTTTATTTTGTTGTTGGCCAGAAAAAATTTCTGTCAGGATTAATTTCTTAACCTTAGATAACTGGTCATGTATTGTAAGATCGCAAGAACCAATGAAAAACTACCGCTCGCCATAGTGTTCGCTTAAAAATCTGTCATATATTTAAATACCTGTTTTGCCATTTCAAGATGCTGAAATACGCAAAACTTTTACGGTTAGCACACGTGTACACTAATCCAAGAATTGTTAAATCGTCCTCTTACAGTGCACCATGCGAGGTCGCAGAGGTTCATAATATGGCGGACGGTTTCCGCATTAAAGAGTTCCGCCACTCTAAAGAGTTGCCACTCTAGGGGAAGTAATAAAATCTCTATGTTGACAACAGGGAGACGGAAGGCAAGGTTAGGGGTTAGGGAAGGGTTAGATGTTAGGAGTGGGCTAAAAAAAAAAGGGGGGGTAGGGTGGGGGTTGCAGAAGAGGTATGGGCGTGCGGGGAAAGAAAAACGCCTGGTCCCCTTAGCTAAACTATAAGGAAGGGAGAGAAGAGATGGGGAGCGAAGGAACGCACAAGAAAATCTATATGCGTATATATTCACTACTGACGGACGGACGGACGGACGGACGGACTAACTTACTGACTACAGAGTTCTGAGAGTTAGAAAAGAGGAAGGCAAATGAGGAGAGAGGAAAGGACAGATGGCAACGCACATTACAGAGTGTACTGCAAATTTCTTCCACGCAAAACAAAACATTTAGACGAACGCAAATAGTAAATAAAAGAAAACACAGGCTTTCGAATGAGAAAGAAAAAAGAAAGCCCTTGTTCTTTTAATTTACGGCAACAAAGGATATCTTAGCGGTAGGTTCAAAATAACATGTGATTGATCATTGTTTCTGCTTTTTAGTTTTTGTGTGTGTGTGTGGAGGGGAGAGGGAGGTTAGAATAGATATTTTTTAAAAATTAGAAAATACACAAAACCTTTATTTTTAAAAGTATGATATTTTGCTTACTGGTTTCTTTAGTATAAAGTTCATTAGCCTAAGCGTTTTTATAATCCTAAAAAAAAATTTCTTGTAGCTATTTGAAGAAGGATGCCGTTACGCAGAAACTGAGATCATGGTAATTCGCACAAATCTCGGAATTAGTACTGAACCAGATTCAAATAGTAGGTAATATTATTTAGTAGGTACACCGTTGTGCTGCATTAGATCAATTTGTTTAAATATGATTTTAAATATTGAAGTCCTTGAAGGATTTCTATTTGGATGTCACTGGCACTTTCGAAAGTGACTTTTTACAAAGTACAGGCAAATTATATATTATAAAATTTGCCTGTTTAGTACATGCCACTTTATTAGGGACAAATGAACAAAACAACTTTGGGAACGATAAACTGCAGCTGAGAGATAAGAGAGAATTTTGATGTAGTCTACATTCAGGGCTTAACACAGGGTCAACATTTTCGAGACAGGCCAAGTGTTAAAAAACTCTGCTTGCCCGACTCCACACCTCCCTTCCCGAGTCTTAACTCACCCCCTCCCCCTCACCCCTCATAAAAAGTGTATATGTTTCCAAAAAGCAAAACAAAACAAAAACAAAAAACAAAATAAACCCGAAAAGACACCGTCATGCATGCCAAGTTTGCAGCTGGAGAACTGTCTGTCAGTGGTTGCTTGGCCATCTTGACATGGCGCTACCCAGTCACGATCGTTGAAGCTGAATGAAATTCCAAGCTAATGTGATGCTGCAGGGTCTCTGGCAAGTTTTCGTGGCCTTAAGGTAGGCAGGTAGGTAGTTTTAATTAGCGGGACAGCGTTAGCATAAAAGTAAAAACCAAGTCAAATCTAAATGTATTTGTTCCTTAAGCTTATGACTGGTCTCGCAGAAAAAAATGTACCGATGATGGCGTTGTGTGATCTACCGTTAGTGGCTATAGATATGGAAGGCTGGGCGTGTGTGCTAACTACGTGCTCCACCAATAGGCACAAACAACGGTCGGGCAACTTTTTCCAAAATTTTACTCTCCCGACAAACAGTTTTGGTTGCCCCGGCAGGTCGGGAAACCTGCTGTGTTAAGCCCTGTGCGTGCTGTGTTAAGCCCTGTGCGTGCTGTGTTAAGCCCTGTGCATGCTGTATAAAATTCTCAGATTGGATAATTAACTTTTGCCACTGCACATGCCAGAGTCGTAAGTTATGGATGATCTTTGACAGCCAAAGCAGAAGCACTAACAGTGGACAGGATCAAGCAGCAGTGAAAACTGCAGGGCACGGACAGTTGCAAGATACAACTAGCAAAATAAATAAATAAATAACAGTCTTTTGAATGTTTGTTAAAGTCTTAATTTTGTAGACTGAAAATAGAAATACAAAGACCAAACTAAAATCAAGCATTACTGATTGGGTAAAAATAAAAGCATGTAGCTGAAATTTACTGTGACGGATATGTTCCTTTCGTTCCCTTGCCGACGAAGATTGGGTAAGTGATAGAATACTTGAAGTTGTTTCTGGCAAGGTCAGTTTAGTTAGCACCTCGCAAGGGAAGGTGGGCTAGTCACAGTGTTCAAGAACGCCACCTCGTTTAATTAGAACAATTATTTGTAACCTGGGATTCTGCTGCGGAGCCGTACCCTGGTAAAACCAACCGTCTGTCTGCGACTTGGTCTACGAGTTGGGACCAGAGCAGTGCACATTAAGGGATTCTTTGTGTGCAGCTTGGGACCCAGTACATGCAGACTCAACTATCGTCTCTCTGCGCAGCAGTCGTTATTTTTCACGAGGGACACTGTTTAGTCCCTCCGTGTGTGGAACGTCACGTCACACCAATTCAAGGACCGAACCCGAACTGTCTCTGTCCTCTGTGTATGTAACCACAAGAGCTATGCAACCGTGTCTCAAAGAATGAAAAAGACTAGCGACATATAGGATCAGATAGTGTCATCTAAATTGCTTCCTCCAACGTCTTTTACGTTTTGATAACTGTGTATTTTATTATTTGTCTTACAATAACTTTGTTGTCTTGTATAAACAACAATTTGTTTCTTTGAAAGACGGGTGTCTTAGTGGCTTATTTGGATATGAGCTGGAAGACCAAGTTTTTGTTGAGAATATCTGGGCTGAATGTTTAACATGATGTATGTATCTGGTGAATCCTTTAAGAAGATGATAACTTATTGTGACATTTATTATATGCAATTTCTAACACCGCTGTGCAACCAAGAAGGACACAGATTTGATATGCTTCTAGCTATATGTAATAACAGAACAGACAGTTCCTAAAATGCAAAACAGATTAGTAACCTAATTCAAAAGGCTGGCTTACACAACAGTCAACGATCAGTTAAAGGTCCATTTTTAGTAATGCACAATCCTCTGTCTTCTGTTTCAACTTCGAATCAAACTTTCCGCATATATTCGACGAAAGAAAGTTCACAACATATGTGGAGGGACTCTGGTTTATGATCAGTTAAGCAGAAACGTTATCTCAGGCGAACAAAAATGGCCAAATAGGAGTACCACATACATTGTAGTACGGGCAATCAAAGGACACCAAATCCTCATGCATTTATTCATGACGCTCGCAGCAGAACTAGCTCTAAAGAGATAGTCTTCTTGCATCCACCGATGTGTAAGAAGACGCAGATTTGGAATGCTGTTTGCAGTTTGTTGGATGATATGCATTTGGAAGGTCGGAGCCTTGTATCTACTGATGGTTTGTGAGGGACCTCGCGCGATTTTAACCGCCGAGTCCGAATTCCGGCAGACAACTCTGGCTCCGCGTGCCGCGGCTGTGGTTGCTTTATCAGGTTATGGGAAGGAGTTATTGTTCCTGCATTGTTATGGCCTGCCTCCGCTAGAGTCAGCTGGGCCGTGATTTCGGGCTCTGGCCTGGCCCCTGCGTAAAATCAGGGTATCTGTCTTCTCATTCAGTCTGGCACGCTATTCTGACGTCATAAATTGGAAGGAAAAAAGAACTGACATTGCAGAGCGCCACGTGAGCCAATATGGACGAAGATTTCGTACGAAGATGAAATTTGTCATGGTGAAGCAGAACATGTTTCACTCTCGCACATTTCAAGATTGGTTGCCTAACCCAGCTATAGGATTACGAAGATTACTAAAATTGTATTAAATCACCTCTCTGCACCATCTCCATTTGTCTCTTTCTCTTTTTTCCTCACCCCACCCTCTCTCTCTCTCTCTCTCCTTTTTTGTCCCTCGTGACACGATCTCTCTTTTTGTTGTTGTTTTTTGTCTTATTCACCGATGCACACGCACGCACACCTACCACATGCGCGCGCAGCTATAGCAGTTTTGTTTAGTTTTGCTAGCTGTCTTCGTGCGTTTCTACACAGACGTGCGAGCGTGAAGAGGATCTCTTCTCATACGAAACTGGAACAATTTTTGTAAAACTACAGCCAAAACACACACAAACACACACACCCTCACACACACATCCTCTCTCACACACACACACCAACAACAGGAAAGAAAATCTGGACACAGTGCTGCCGCTAAAGAAATTTGGTGCGCCTGCATCAAGCCTGACAACAATAGTGCTTTTGGAAATAATCTAAATGTCATTTATGCATTAGTATTAAATAATGCTAAAATGTTTTTGTGTGCGTTCGTGCGCTATTACGCGCGTGCGGACGTGCGCTGCAGCCCGATATGTTCTTACTCCAGAGAGAAGATGCCTGTGTGGTTAAGCGAGAAAAAGGAAACGCGACTCAGAGTCTGATCTGCAAGTGGCGCCACTGAGAGCAAGGGAGGCTAGAAGCTGATAAGGAATCCCAGAAGGACAATGCAGAAAAAAGTGGTGGAGACGAGTAAGGAGGGGCGAGGGGGTCTCCTAGAGATTCTGGACAGAAAAAAGCAAACATCGTGTGGAGGTACTTTTGTAGGCCACACGAGTGTTGAACTAAGGTTAAAAAAAGGGAAGCAGATTCACATGGCTTAGACGAAAATTTCTGATTTATGTAACGGACTTCTTTTCCATCTTCGCAAGCATCAGGGTTTCCTTTTGCAGCTCTGTCTCTCTGGATATAATCACGTGGCTCCCAAACACCAAATCCTTTCCAGTCCAAACATCTAAATCAATTAAGTCTTCGCGCTGGAGTTGAATGAGGTCGATTTCTTCTCGCAGGTCTACTTCTTTTACCAAAACAAATCTGCTTTGTCATTCGAAAATGATGCACTTTCTATGTAAACAACTCCCTGAAATGGAGCCAAACATTTGCCGTAACAATTTTCCCTCAGAGGCGTTAATTTTCGGTCTGTGTACCACTTACGACTAGCAAAAAAACTTCCTCAAAAAGAATTTGCGATAACTGGTTTACTGTGGACATTAAAGATTGCTCTCCACTTCTGACTAGCGAAAAATCCCCACCCACCCCCACCTCCAATATTTTTTAATCGGTCTGCTCTGATTATTAGGGGCTGCTTCGGTTTCTTGTAATAGATATCTCTCTCTCTGTACGTAGCTGCACCATAGCGCAGCGGTTGAGCGAGTGCCTCGATCGTCCGCCTCCGGTAGGGGTTGCAAGTCACAGGAACTCACGGACGCCCGCGAGGAAAGCACATCGCGGGGGCCTGTGGTTGCAGCCCGTGCTGGAGGCAGACAATCGTCACGCCCGCGCTGTGGTACGTGCAGGCGAGCAGAGAGCAGCAACAGCGTTCCCCCTTCATGCATACGCCGCGTTTAATGTGGCAGCAAGGCACAACAGCCTACCCTAGACGGAAGTAGCGCTTGCGTGGAGCCGTTGGCGCGAACTCGTCGTCCCTCCAGCCTGCTCTATCTTCCAATTGCAGCATCCTTCTCTCATCTCCGATTTCGTGTCGTTCTTGCAGCCGTCACGTCCACACCTCCGTTGTGCATCCATCATCTCGCGTTACTGTGTAAGTGCGAAGCGAATGGGCATAAATGTTGGACTCACACAGCCTGATCTATTTGCCACGTGTAGGAGTTGTGTGGGGAGCGACTGCAGCCCGGAAGTGATGAAAGAACCTGGTTGAAAGTATGGCGGGAGAGGGAGTGTAGCAGTATGTGAATGCATGGAAATCCATCACACAGAACGAATCATACCAAGCAAATTTCTCTCTCGTTCATAACAATCCTTCTTCTGTCACAGTTTGGAAGAAAGGTCATGCACTTCAGTTAGGAGGCTTATTCCGTAGCATTCTATCAGTCGTCGTCCACAAACCACTTGAAAGCTGCTCGCAAAATGTTTGCAAACTTCCTTAAAAATTAAATGGAACCACAGCGTTTGCCATCTTTTGACGTGTTGCACTGGCTGCCACCTCTTTTTTTTAAAATCCAAGTTAGGGTCTGAGGGCATGAGGAGGAAAACCCCTTCTCAATCCTATCATCGGCATCACGTCTGTGCACTGGCCTCCAAACAAAAAGATTTCTTTTTGGCGGCAAGGAGTTGTAGGGAGAGGCTGGGGGAATGGATACATGTCACCAACGTGAAAAACAATTGTTTTGACAGAAAAAATGCCACGACTTTTGAGGGGTTTTGTGTTCTCCTTACGTTCGAAAAAAACCCCCAACTTAAGCCGCTGTCCCTAGTAATAAACAGATTAAGGAAGTCCCAAAGCCAGTTTGTGAGAGACGACTTCAATAATTTCATCCTGTACCCAAGAACTAAAGGAAAGCAACAGGATCTAACAATTTTTTTCGGGGCAGGGGGAGGAAATGAATGGGATTTACGTCCAAAATATAAATAACTTTTTCTTTTCTTTTCAGGAATGAGACAGAAACATGGAACAGCAGTCTGAAAGGGGAGTGCATTCGCATCATGAGGGAAATATGAATTTCGCAAGAACAGGACCACAAATCTGCAGCTATAAACAGATGTTGAGATTTGCACACTGCAGGCAGAGACATTAACATCAAAGGGGCTTAATTATCCCTATTTAAGATGCTCTCTGCCTCCCCATTGTAGCAGCATTTCCTCAAAAGCAGAAATAAAACATTTGCCAATTAGCAGCCATTAGATCGCATCGCTTGCGAAAAACCATTGTCACAAAAACGCAGAGGACAAACAGCAAAAATAAACCAGCAAAGATCAAAATAGAAGATTTTACAAAATATCAAGGTATGAGAAGCCAGTAAAAAAAAAACAAACAAAAGAAGACCTCATGTAATAAATACAGTGGTTCTAGGTTTTAGCCTACATTAAGCTACGGAAACGACAGTTAGCGTGCAAATTGGACAAATCGCTAGAAGCAGCCACATGCCTTTCCGCTGTGGTTTAATCAGTCAGGAGTGAAGAATAAATGTGATAGAAAAACGTAGACAAAATAAGGCTCTAGGAGTCAAGGCAAAGTTAAAGCTAGATGGGCAGATTTTAATATAAAAATTGTAATCAATATTTTTTAAAATATTTTATTTGTATATTTCTCTAGTTTTACACATTATTTAAGGCTAATCTTAACAACGTGGTCGTCATCACATGGCTGTCATTTTTACTATTACGATTACGCTTGTTATGTAGCTATTTAAAAATTGTCTAAAAATATAATGAAAGTACTTTTCTAGAACTACAGTGTGCTCTCACCTCACTCTCTCCACATGGAGAATATCACAGAGACACCTACACACATGGAGGATGTCACACACATCCTCTCTCTCTCTCTCTCTCTCTCTCACACACATATCTATGTCCATATATAGCAATAAATGACAGTGAGCAGGTCAGAAACAAGGGAAAGGTATATTACGATAGTCTCACAACTTTTTCCTCTAGATGAAGGTATATATATATATATATTACAAAGTTTGGATTTGAATTATAAGGCCTAAACTCCCTTTTAGCAGTGTTGTTAATAGTCTTCGACTGCTATAAAAATAGGTTCGACTGCTATAAAAATAATTGGAGACGGCTGTGAGTCTTTCCGGAAATTCAGTCATGGCTTCTGGATCTCATAGGTTCATTTCTTCGAAGGGTTCTACAACACGACAGCTAACACAGACGTGTGTTTCGTACAAGTGAAAGAAATGAACCTATCAGGAGAAGTAATTAATGTGCATCATCAACAATGATATTAAGTTAGTTTCCAGCGGATTGTCAAGAATTTTCTATTAAAATGTAGTTGCAAACATACCTAACACGAGTTGCTAGACAATGTGATAAGAATTTAATGAGACTAAATTAAAAAGTATATATTGTCTAATGACACCAGACAACGCATATGGCTTCTACCGTGAAATATGCAACTCAAAAAAGTTGAAGACCAGTTCACTTAGGCAGGCAGGTCAGGGACGTGTGTAACTTGAAAGAACCTTTCAACATCGGACCCTGTACATTTGGATGCACCTTGTTTCTTTTTGCGACAGTGAATGTCAGAGTGCATGTAAATTAGTGCTGGCAAGTTTTTGCACACCACAGGAGGCACCTAAGAAACCACTCAATATCTGAAAATCAAACGAGTACACATGACAAAACAAAACTGAACCAGTAAAACCACAGTTCATGTGCAAATCATGTGCAATGTGAACACAATTTAGCCACTGTTGAGGGGTTGGTGGGTATTTATGGACATGATCTCATGAAAATTTGTAACCATGCCTCCAAGACGACCACTGAATCATGCTGAATGCGGCAGAATCGTATCAAGGCATGGGAAATTAGTCTCCACTGGGAGTATCCCATTCAGTCAGTGTGATACTCCGAGATTGCTACAACCAGACAGGAAGGGTTATGGTACGACCGCGATCTGCGTCCAGGAAGAATAACAGGTTTATCGTCCTGTCAGTTTTATGGGACAGAACAGCCACCGCCAGCACACTCAGGGTCAGCTGTGAGCAGCCAGCAATGCGAGCATGAAAAAGCGCAGAATAACTGGAGCCAATCAAAATACAGTATCACGTAAAATATGCTAATCTCGTAGGGTCACCACTGAAAAACCTTGCAGTTTCCTGGAAGATCTTTACTGCCTATACCCCACCCCACCCCTCCCCCAACCCCCACCTATCCCCTACTCCTAGCCTCCACACTAACCCCACCCCTTCCCTTTCCCCCTAAATCCCCCTCCTCCCGGAACATCTCCCTCTCCCTCCCTTCCCCCCGCCCCTGGAAAGGCCTTCGAAATATAGCTCGCCATTTGACTGGCTCCGCTTGTTACACATCCTAAATAGAGCTCGTCATTTGATTGGTTCCAGTAGTTCTGCGCTTTTACATGGTGATCTGTCTGTCAGCCAGCGGACGATTAGGAAGTGTATACTGCGCGAGGCCCTCAAGGCGTCCCGCAGTGGTGCGACCCGTCCTTATGCTTGGGTCCGGCATCCTCTGGCTTGGCCGCGTCAACAGTGGGGAAGAGTTCTCTTCACCGATGAGTCCTGCTTTGCCAGATGGTTTCACGATGGCAGAATTCGCGTCTGGAGGCGACAGGGTGTGTTATCGTGTTGGCACTGTGAAAGTGAGTGAACCATTTTGGTGGCAAGTCCATCATGGAATGAATGGGGTTGGTTGGTTGGTTGGTTGGTTGGTTGGTTGGTTGGTTGGTTGGTTGGTTGGTTGGTTGGTTGGTTGGTTGGTTGGTTGGTTGGTTGGTTGGTTGGTTGGTTGGTATTCTGCCGCAAACAGGTGCATATCAGGAGGTTGTTGCTGAGACAAAGTTTACGTGCTGCCACACGTGGGACTGCTGTCACAACACAGGCTTCAGTCCCACCCAATCACATTATACTGACACCGGGTCAACCGGTCCTAGTACTGTTCCCTGTAGTGTCAGGCGTCTGGCAGGGCAGCTACTATAGATTGCCAGTCTTGAAGTCTTAGAACCACGTAGAACCAAAATATCCAACTACGATCGAGAAAAGAAACCTCCGCATCCCCCGGCAGTTTGAAGTTGTGGAGAAGACCTGTAAGTGCTCCAAATGTCTTATTCAGTTTTGACGAAATTAATCAGATTTTTGTTGCAGACGGTTGGATAGGTCTTCATCTTTGTTTTCAACTGACTTAGTTCATCGTGTGATACTGGCGTTAGCTTCATGACGTTGACAAGACGGCGATGGCCAGAGTAGCAGTTACTTGAAGGAATCACTTAGCACTTGGAAGCACATTTGAGACCCTGTCAGTAATAAATTTCATAGAATTCCAGAAGGAGAAGGTTTGAGACCATTTCCTTCTTTTCAAAGGTTTGCTATTGATATAACTTCAAGTACAATTTTACGGAAGACAGAAAAAGTTAGTACCATTGAATGGCATTGCTTGCATGTATACGCGGTTTGTCTAGACTCTAGATCGCGTAATGGTCACGAGAATCTGCGAGATAGCTACGATTACAGCGGAGCGTCTGGAAGCAACACACTTCAAGAACCACAGACGCTATCTCCCGTTTTGGCAGGCGGGGTACGTGGATGGGTGGGGATGAAGATTTGACGAAAGAAACCAGAATCCCCGACAACATTCTGTGCCTGGGAATTGAAATTATCGTATTGGATGTGCTTCAGCAGAGAAACGAAGGCCTGGAGTCAAGTTGCCGAGGTCTGCACATAAACAAATTATTTCTTCAAGCTCTTGGACTATTGTTTTCTTTCCTTGCATCATGCGGCTAAAACCGGTAGAGGGCGCGCGCGGGCGGGAAGTGCATTCAGCACGTGCTTCTCAATGCATTCATGCTTTAGGTATCAAATTTGTAGGTGAGGCGTCATTTTGTTTGCTGCTTTCACCGGAGGGGTAAAAGAAGTGTTCCCTAATGGTCTTTGCCCAAACTTGATGTTAAAGAAAATTTACATTGCTAATCGTATCCGCCGCAGGTCCCAAGGAGCTCAGATTCTAATGTCAGTCCCACATGTATGTAAAGCTAAATAAAACACGTTAAAGCTAATAGTTTTACTTCGTCATAGAAAAGCCAAGGTTTCTTATCGAAAAAGTCTTTATCCTAATTACAACTTCAGACGTAAGCTGAAACATGCCTTGCATTTACCAAAGCACACCTTGCGGCAAAGCACAGTTGACCCGTAAAAGCTTCCTGTTCTTCAAACACTCTCGATGAAAGTACGAATTTTATGTAGTAACCGAATTACACAAAGTGTTTTACATGCTTAAAATGAATACAATCTTCCGTGTCATTGTTTCTCCTTGCTCGGTGGTAGTAAATGAGAAGACATAATTTACATTGTATGTGCGACCCTATGGGTGATATGCTATGTGACGTTATAAGTGCGTTCTTCAGATGACTTCACTGTGCTTTTAACAGAACACGCCGTAATATCCAGTACTGTACATGTTCATGTTAAAAATTCATCACGTTAACCAATTAACGGGCGTGTCTTAAGAAACTTCTGGGCTTTTAGCTTAAAGTAAACGAAACATTACTATTGGGCAGCAAAAGAGATTTTCGCACGGTTCACGGGAAGGTTATGAACCCGAATAAGGAGCAGATCAATAAAGTAAAGCGGGCAAGCACTTTAAGCTTCTAGCAACTATGTTATTCGAACAGTAGGTCTCTTGTCCGCGAGTGCGCGCACTAACACGCACACATACACACGCACGCACTCACACAGAGGAGAGAATGTCCTGGAAGCCCATTGAGATTTAATTTTGATAAACATGTCCTCATTTTGTCAAGTGCGTTTGTTTAAAATTAATTTTTATGGGATCTTCTTCATTTTCGACATGTTTTTGGTAACGTTTAGTTACTTTCTAAAACATTTTAGCTACTTACAGGAAAACACACTTACATGTGACCTGCAGAGTCTGTGGACTGGACTGGACTGGACTGGACTGGCATTTCAAACCAAACATACAACTTTCTAAAATACACTGGATGTGAACAATTTCGAAAGGCGGCTGACTTTAATTTTCGGGTAAATTTTACGAATATCACATATTGCGAGGGAGACACCCAGAACAGTACTTTGCCCTAGTGAGGTTTACAGTACGACATCGCGTTCTTTGCAGAGCGTGATTGAGTTCCCTTACAAGTTTGCAGATGTCAGTTGGTTTCGTCGAGGGCCTAACGATTTGACCGCATAAGCATCTAAGCTACAGCATAGTTCTAAATTATGAGTGTAACTCTGGAAACATACTAACTTGGTCTCTTTCTTCCAAAATCTTTCGGATCAGTGCCCCCTATCACTCTCTCTCCTTTTGTAGACTCGCGTAATACTTCAATATTGGAATCTGTGACTTTTTGTAATCTTATTTTACTATCAATGATTTTACTATCTCCGTCCTTGCAATAAAAAACCCTCAATGAATTCAATAAGATTTCGTCAGTTTAATCTCGGATTTTAAATCCATCTCTTCAGGATTTCTTATAACTATTTTGCGTCCCCGTAGAGTTCAATGTCAGTTTAATCACTCAAGTTTGCCCTGTTTGTCAAAGAGCAAACGAGCCCCATCCCCCTTTTCTTTCGGGTGTCAAGTTCAGGGAGACACTGTGCACACTGAGAAGTTTACACGAATCCAGCAGGCCTCGCAGCTGAACAAATTAGATACATCGCCCACAACCGTGCTCCAAAAATACAGCCATTTTCTGTCCTTAAAGTAGCGATACAACGTTAATTTGAAAGTACGGAAGACAAACTACACTAGAAAGAGAGCCAGCCAGTTGTGTAGGGTACACTGAATTGTTCTGTTAAATATCTTTGTGTGCGGGCGTTGTGTATGTATATTCTTGTTTGAGCGTCTTTTGAATATGCAGAAGGAGAAAAAATTTTTACGCACTCTCCAATATAAGGGTTTTGCTAACCTTTTGCAGGTAAGGCCCATTCATACTTAAATTGTCCCTTCCTTATTTCTGCGGTTCTAATCGAAGCTTCGACTGGTTACAAGATGGCAGCTAACAAGACAGAAGTTTCGAGCTCCTGCAAATTAGGAAAGTGAGCGAATGTTTGAGAAACCATAAACCTCAACACGAAGAGACTGAATGACTTCAGCTCGCTCCCAGACTCAGTAATGAGTTTCTGGCGGCTAACGATAAAGATTTCTTTACCTGATGCTAGTCTGGCCAATGGAAATGTCATAAGTAAGAGGAAACAGCAGAGTCCGTCTCTGCATAATTAACTCCATTTTTTTTCAGAGGGTGTGGAAGGAAAAGCATTCTCGGTGCGTTGTGGTGTGGTGTTCACCTTCCTAGTTGCTTCAAATCGAAGATCCTTTTCCATGCAGGGTTAAGTCGGTAAACTCGAAACACTTAAACAAAAATACAAAAACAAGCCAAAGCTAAAACAAGCCAACGCTAAAACAAATGAATGCGAAAGCAAGCTAGTTTTCGTGTAAACTGTAGGAATAACAAAATTGAATTAGAAATACAATAATTTTCAATTTAAACATTTTAAAAACATCTTCAGTATTAGACTCTTTGGATGGTAACATGAAACAGCCTGCTTTCTGATATGGAACAAAACTGAAAGTATCCATTAGGAAGATAATTTGTATAAAAGTAGAAAAATAACTAAAATTTCTACTATTAGCACTAGTCCTTTTAACAAATTATTAAAACCAGCATCTTTCCTGACGTAGAGTTGGATATGGCCATGGCTACGGGGCTGGAGGGGGGAGCTAAGAACAGTTCAGATAAAAGCTCTCTGATTTCCCGCCCAGTCTTCATGTGCCAATGTTTGGCACATCTTGCACTGGGTCATGTCTTCTTGCGAGCGACCGGCACACAAAAACATTCTCCAATGTTACAGTTCTTGTGGGGCATGTGTTTGTCTTCCTTTGGACTCTGTCATGTGCGGAAGACATTTTCAATACCAATTGGCCCTTGTTTATCTCCTCGGGTTCCTTGGGTTTGCAGTTTGTTGGGGGCAGGGAGAGAGAGAGCGAAAGAGAAGAGCGATATATATACATATATATATATCTCCTATTTATGCTAAAGACCAAAACTAAATTGCAGTATTCCTTCACATGACTTGTAGGATTACCGGAACACTTTGCGACTAAACTTGCACACTGTTCCATCTTGACCGCCTCCCTGTGTTCCATCACAATCCCTCATTACAGTTAGTTGCACCGGTTCTTGCTGTCGCTAAGCTAGTACCAGTCGAATCCAAGATCACTATTCACAAAGCTTACAATTAATACTAGTTTTCCGCAAAAAACAAGTCTCTATTTTAAGCGACCTTAAAGATTTATAGAGAAGTCACAACATGTGTGGACTCCACAAATAACAAAGCAAGATGACACAACAAATGCTTAACTCTTCTTCAATACGGCCTATGGAGCCTGTTTGTCTTGGTCTTTGTACTCAAGGAATGTCACTGGAATTGATATGATGTTATGATTTTTGCGGCTCGTTGCCCCAGCCAATCAGGAGAAAGCGCTCAGAGGAAAGAGGGAGATGGCCGGGCGAGAGGCGAAAGTAACACCCCCACACACACACACAGTCACACACACGCACACACACTTTCCCGGTTGACCCCGTCACCATGAACAGGTGGCCGGGCGGGAGGTGGGGGTAAACCACAGACAGCAAACCTACAGATCCAGCGCTCTGCTCTGCGTGGCTTCACCCACCATAGTTGACGGCTTCGAGGCGCAGTCGAGTGGTGGAGAGCCGAGTAAGCACGTAAGATTAAGTGGCGTATACCACATGAAGAAATAAAAAAATCCACTAAGTTGTAGGTGTGGTGACAGGTTTAACACATCGCACGTACTGTTGGAGTGCAACCTAAATAACTAAGAAAGGGGAAACCTTAAAGAAGAACTAAACAAATATAAACCAGCACTAAATTTGAAATCAGCCCTTAACCCACCCAAAGGTCTTGAGCTTACAGTCCAGGTAGTAAATACCCATCCCGAAGCAGGACACATCTAATAATAATAATAATAATAATAATAATAATAATAATAATAATAAAAAATCCAAAATCGAATCGTCATTTAAAACAGTGAGGGAAATTTAACCCTAACCAAAAAAGTAGAATAAAAGGAAGATGCAACGTCTAGCACTTAGGGTTAGGTCAGTAGGAAACAGCCAGCAAGGACCGCGTCAACATGAAACCACAGCAGACAGGACACCACAGAACAACAACAGCCTCCACCACCGCCTGGCCAGCCGCCGCAATCAGAGCAGGCCCCAGCCCCCAATCACTACCTTCCCCTCACCCCCTATATTACGAAACCATCGACAGGTGGAAGCACTTTTCCCCAAACAAACTGCCAACCTCCTGGGGTAGCTACTGCAGTCGAGTACGGCAGTTATCCGCGACGTGGACACAGAGACAGCTGCCGCCGCCGACTCGTTAGAAGGGAACTGTGGAGCAACATAGGGGCGACTCTTGTCAGTCAGAGAAGAATTTGGAGACGTCATTGGACCGTTGCTGGGACGTGGAACTGAGAGATGTGGCATCTGTGGTAGTCCTGTCCAGCATCGTGAGTAAGTGAGTGTATGTACCGTGTAGATTAGCTATATGGAGAGCTGACACGATCGTAACTCGAAGATAGTTGTTGAACAGTCAGGAGAAAACTTGTTCAGAAGACTTCTAAAGTATACAGCATAACTGTTGGTTAGTCGGTTCGTCCAGTCGGGACCAGTTAGGTGTAGCGAGAATACTTTTAGCCAATGTGACCATCGGTCGGTCGTACTAAAAGTACAGACGTCTGCGTGACGTCATTTTAGAAAGAGTCGGATTTACCAGGGTTGTACCGAGGATTGACGAACGTCTTCGGCAAAGAGTATGGTTTCCCCTTGTTTCACCGAGGTGAACTATCGGTATGGTAGTTCAACCTGTAAAATAGCGTGTGCCTGTAGATACGTGTAGCATGTCGCTGTGATGAGTACATGAGAGTGAGAGGTGTTATTCGATATGTGTTGGTAGTCGTGCAGTGGAGCATTATTCGTTGTAACTGTAGAATAAATAGTGTAGTATTTTATCGCTGCCCTCTTTTCATTGAGTTGTGCATGTGGCGAGTGAGGGGTCGGGGACTGAGCCGGAACGGTTTGGAGATTTACACAAAAATCAGGCAGCGATCACATTGTTAGTTTTCCCCTTCCTGGCACGTATTTATTTTGTCGTAATTCTGGTTAACGAGCAGACTATTCAAAGCACATAAAAGCAATACCCATAGACACATGGAAGAGTAATACCACAACATAAAGCAACATCACCATCTTGGATCCCATCTTTCTAAAACGAGGGTGTTCCATATTACCCGACTGTACCTGGCTCTCTGACTTTCCTGTCACCATAGACGACACTTCAGCAGCAGTAAAGTCAAAGTGAGTTTTAGAAACTAGAAGCTTAAGGCACCTTCCGATGTCTCTTTCTTTCTTATGTATGCACGTGGACAGGTTCGCCGATCAAAGACGGATTTGTGCGTTCAAGAAAGGCCTTTAAGTAGCACGGAACTCGGACAACTGTCCCTAGCGTGGAGCTTTAAGCTTGGTTCAACAGGGCGGGTTTTGTTTTGAGGGCTGCGCTGCTGGGATTAGAAAGTAACCCGAATTATCAAAACAGCAATGTTTTTCTTGACTCATAACTTCACTTTGTCGTAAAGTATCCCTGCATCCTAGGCGGGGTTGCAAACAAATAAAAAAAGAAAAGAAAAAGAAAAAATAATGCCCAGAACTGAATACGCATCGAACATGAAGTCTTGAAAGTTTCTGAATGGACGGTCAAAAAAGCAAGATAAGGGCATGGGAGTGAGGAAAGAGAGGTGACTGACAGGAGTAAACATTCTTTAAACTGCTTTTCTATAGCGTGTAGTCTTTAAAACATGCATGCGCGCGAGAAGCTGGGGCTTAGAAAATCCTTCGCTTCTTTTCAGAAGATTAATTCTTTGAAGTCGCTATCTGTTCTCACCAAATCAAAACTATGATTTCAAATTCCAACGTTTTTCTACTACTGAACCTAATACCCGCCTCAGGGAAATTAAATTTGTACACTTTCCACATCAGCCGGAAGGATAATCTGTAGGATGTGGAAAACTTTATCTTGGTTCAAGAATTTTAATCTTGATTCCATTGATATCGGACTTTTGATCTTTCGAGATGTTTTCCCTTCCATTCTGAAGTTGCATTTGTTCTATATGTCGAATAGCATTTCGTTCGCTTTTGGTCGGTAATATCTGGAACGATATTTACCCAGGTATACACGAAAATACTTCAGGAAACGTAAGATATGTTGCAGATTCGAATCTCAATCGAAAGAAGATAATTCCGTAATATCCACAGCTTCGTGCACAGTACAGAGATTCTGCAGACGATACGGCTGTGCAAAAGCGTGCAAGGGAAAAAGAGGAAAACGTGGAGATTCTAAAGCCTTCAAAGGTTTAATCCGAGCTGGTGCCTTAATGTCTTGCAGATAAACATGCCACATAAGGCGTGTATTCGGGAATTCATATATAATTATACACTGTATACATCTACCCAATCCGTCTTCAGTTGAAGCCTTATATTTTGTGCACACACGCCCGTACGCACGCCCCCCCCCCCCCACCACACACACACATGAGCGTACTCGCGGATGTACGTACATACATGCACATGTCTGCTCGTACAATCGAGATAAGTCATAAGGTTAAGTGTGTTAGATTCAACAACACATCGTCTGCAGCATAAGAAACTCCTATTCATCATTTCCCCTTCCCCCCCCCCAAAAAAAAAAAAGTTTTTTTAAGAGAAAAATTTTCCGAATGCTACCAGGATGCTTATTCAGATACCCTACATGCAAACTTACGGGACTGTTTTATGTCTCATTCACACAGATTTCAACAGTCTTTTATTGTTCATAGCCCGCAATAGCTATTTGCTCCTGTAACAGATGGGAATGAACGATATATGAATCCTTGAAGGCGGAGGTCTATATTCGATAAGGGAAAGATTTAAGGCTTAAATGCCCTCAGAATTCTTACATGTGCGCATGAACTTCCTTTTAGACCTGAATCCTAATCAACCGGAAAGGTTTAACTGAGTGGAAAACTTGCAGTTTTTGTGTCTGAAAACTGCAGTGCGAACAAGACATTTGCAACAAGACACAACATCTTTCCCATCCATCCTTTTCGAATATCAATATTTCGCACAGACCGTCTCCAAAACTCGAATCTGCTTTTCAACAACGATTTCTCTTGATAAGAGTCTGGTCGCATTGTTTTGATTCTGTTTGCCATATAATTTATTATTACACTGAGTCAACACAATTACATCGAACTGTCACCCAAACGTTTCATTGCAATTTTTTGCAATTCGGTTACATCGCGGTTGGCTACCAGAAAATGTTTTCAGAGCTATGCTGTTGTGGGTATTCAATCGTCTCTCGGATAGTTTGCCCGACGGTGGGCAGCAAGCTGCAGTTTATTGGCCACAGCCCTAGATTTCCGGGCAGCGTCCTCGCCCTCTCGCAGCCTCTGTTGCGCAGAGAGGCCAACAGCTTGTTTCGCCAACACCACTCACTTCACTGATTGGGTTCGATAGCTTAGCAGCGCACGCGCGTTCTTTTTGGCGAGTGCACGTTCCGCGTGCGCAGTTTTCGGTCCTCGGGTTCCGTCCGTCACTGGTGCGAGTCGTGCGTTTCTGGGGCTGTGCTGACAAGGATGGCTCTTCCTGATCAGGAGGATGGCGGCAGAAATGGAGGGGAGCTGGCGAGAGAAGCTCTGCGCATGCGTCAAATCCATAGGGACGCGAGCATCCGCTGGGTTTATCGAGACGTGTGCGGGGCTGAAAGGCAGAAAAGTTTGCTTGAACAAACGGGGAGGGGGTATGGTCTCGCAATGTGTCTGGGACAACGTGGAAAACAAGTGCTTAGAGAAAAAGCAAAAAAAAAAAAAAAAAAAAAAAAAAAAAAAAAAAAAAAACCACACACACACACACAAAGAAATGGAAGGTTCTACTTGCGCCGTACAAAACTACACGTGTAACAGCATTATTTCTGTTTGAAGCAATTCTACATAGCGGTGTAGAGCTTATGAAAAATACTTCGAGTATATTGCGTGATGCATGGATTGTGTTGTCTGCTTTCCTATAGTTCAAAATTGTAAACTGGTCATTTTGTTAAAACTGTATTTATATCAACTTATCTGAAAGTAAGGTGGGATGGTGGTGTGTCAGTGGTGAATCCTCTTGGATGCAAATGCGATGTGGTTTGATGGCAAATTTGTTAGAATTTTTATTTCTTATTGGTATCTGTATGAAGCAAAAAGTTCTTGTATCAGTTTGTCTCTAACAGTTATTTTTCGAATCCAATTTTACATTATATGTCGTATGCACTATTATAAATCTGAATTCCTAAAGAGAACTGAAGCTGAAAAGTGATTATCGATTGTATAAACTGGTTTTAACTGAGATGTCTCCTTCTATTTCATGAACGCACCGCGACAGCCTGAGATTGTTCTGGATAACAACACTAAAATTAAGTTTATCCCCCACACAAAGCTACAGTCAAACGTTTGCGGATAATTTCTGTCCCCGATACATCCTGCTAATGATGCTGTCACACAAACAGATGAAAGCATTGTTAAGTTCCCTTTACACTCGCTTTAGTCAAGTATATCTGAAAGTCACATGCACACTATCGGGAATCCATTCGGACAGTTCTCTTTGAACTGACTGCAATCGCCACAAGTTTCTTTACCTCACTTTCTCCCGGCCAGCCTGGCCCGTCTCTATCGTCCTGCCTGCTCTAATGGAGGCACAGTACAGAGCACAAAACACAATTTTTGCCGAAGAAAACCATCACTCGTCATAAAAGCTGGGCGCTTGGAAACGTTTCCTAGCAGAACGAACCTTTTTTGCTTTTGTTTATATGCTTATCGGGGTCGTTGAGTAGAACCGTTTAACGGATTTAAAAGTTGGAAATGTTTGCCACAAATTAATTTTAAAAAAAGAAGTCCTCGGAGGTTTTGTTTCAGTGGGCGACGACAGTGTTGACGGTCGTCCTGTTGCCTCGTGTCTCTGATCTCTACACGCGTTATGGAAATTCATATTATCTCGCCAATCAAACGGTTACCGATGCATTTCGACGGTTTGACATCGATCGCTGCTGGAAATAAGCACGCGCATAAGGTAATGGAGGCAGCATTTTCGCAGAGGAAATGACAAACACACGTCCACCGAACACAGGGAGGCTCGGATGTAACGCTTCACGGATTTGCGCAAACGACATTGTAAGTGTGTAAGGATGCGCCTGACGATGCAATGCTTGCTGGCTGCGAATCACTCCGGCTGAATTCCCCCCCCCCCCCCC
>SMGT01003168.1:325650-373460 GCA_004794575.1 Lanistes nyassanus
CCCCCCCCCCCCGCCCATCTGATGCGTAGTGGTAGTTATTTAGAGGGACAGTGCTTCCACCTCGCGGTGATTTCGCACTATGGGGGATCGGATGGGGTCCTATTACTAAACTATGCACTGAAAGAACCACCAGACTGATGGCTGCAGTAAGATGGTCAGTGCGGACAGGCAGTTTAATGTGCGGGGAGATGGCCGAATGGAGTTTGCACAATGTTTAACTCCAGGAAATAATCCTTGGCCACACCAGAATTCGAATCACCAACCTTCCATCTGCTAGTCCGCAGCTCTACCAACTGAGCTAACCAGGCCCCAACCGTCAGGGGCTTTATTGTAGCCGGGAGGTGTGAACGGCCAGGGGACGGAGGGTAGCTGTGTCCACTCGAGGTGTCCACTTAGGGGTGTGTTCTTGTAGTTAACACGGGGTGTGGCTTCTGCTGTCTCTTTGGCTGATTGGCTGATGTATGTAACTGTCTCGTTGACCACGTGTCTGTGAATGCAGGAATGTATGAACGAAAGGTTAGAATAAAAGGAATGGCTTAGAACGCTAAGTTATCTTTCGCACATCTCCTGCGAGAGGTATCTTGGCCAAACCTTCTGCTGGAGATCTGCTGTGAAGAGACGTAGGTGTCTTGTAGTGAAGTTATTCCGAAGGCTTATAGGTTCAGTCTTGTTGCAGAACCAAGTGCGTCCTTTTTTCCTACTGGACTTAAGCGAAGTCTGGTGTCAGAAGCACGTGTCTTGAGTAGATCAGTTGCCTAGCGCAAGGTACTTTCGGAGATTTGTGCTGTTCCCCAAAGACTGGTGTGTGACTCTTGCACGTGTTCCTCTGGTGTGTCTCTCTTGGCAATACGAGTCTGGTTCTAACAAGGAGCAGCCAAGAGGACTTTCTGACGTCAGTCTTCCAGGACAACAGAAAGAGGCGCCCCATATCAGGACAGATTTCTTTACGTCGTATGAACTGTAAAAGCTACCAGATGTAAGTGTTGTGTGTTCTACACGTGGTCATGGTGTGTGTGCAGTTGAAACAGGTATATGTGTCTCTATTGTTATGATAGTAAAGCAAGTGATGGGAGGAAAAACGCCCGCTAGTTAACAAGAAAGAAAGTCGGGAAGTCACATTCTGTCAATGAGCCTAGATTATTATTCATCCTGTAAATAATATTCTCTTTTCTTTTCACTGCATTACGGAGTCTTGTTATTCCTTGTGTTGTGGGAGATTGTATGTGGATGGGGGCTCGTGCTACGGTGTGCTGTGAAATAAGCATATAAGAAACATAAATAATACAGTGAGAAGTTTCAATCTAAGCATATGTCGTCACCTTAACGGCGGTCGTGCGGAGCGAGCGCAAGGACGACGCGTTAAAGTCAAAGTAAAATCCCATGTGACGACAACAGTGATGCCGGTGCCCACCTCCTCTGCCTTGCTGCCTTACGTACCCTTTCGCAGGTGGTTGAACTGGTGGGAGTGTGTGTGGCGAACGGGTATCGAACCAGCGACTTCAGGTTTGGAGGTCAGCGCTCTAACCATTCGACCATCAGCTTTACAGTACAAGGTATCAACATGTAGTAACGAGATTTGTACATATATATATAACGCGCATTATATATTTTTAGCAGAAACTTTACATGTTCTTTCATTCTCATATTTTCTTATAGAAAAACGGGCAGTGATTTAGGAGAATGGTGCAGTACAATCTAATCACATAAAGCGTCCTTTACTGTACCGTATGGTACATGTGTTCGGTGGGACTGTAATCAGTTGAAATCGGGCATTGGCAGATCCACTGTGCTTGTGATCTGTAAATGTAATTATAACAGCGATATCGATGACCAAACACGCAGCTGCTATCAGGACCAAAACCTTTACAAATCAACTGCCAGAGGTAGTTTCCGAGGCGAGTAAACACACCAACAGCAGAGCCTGAAATTCCAAGTGGTTCTGACAAGTGACGAAACGCGGAAGGGGCTGAAGTCAGTTGTCTTAGTGATTAAGGGTTTGAGTTTCGTTAAATGGAAAATAAACTACAAATGTGGAATGAACAACAGCGAAAACCTTGCAAGCGACGGAGGCGAAAGCAGTGTTTTCGTCGTCAAACTCCTACCCCACTAACCCACGTTGCTCCCCCGTCCCAGCTTTCTTTTGCTCATCAGGTCTCTTGCGAGTGGAGCGGGGAGAGGGGAGGGGGGAAGAACGGTTAGTATGCAAAAAGTTTAATCCAGTACCTGTAATGAACCAGCATAGTTTTAATTTGGCCTTTTGTCGCACGTGCTGTTAACTAAGAAAAATCAGCGACTTTAATATCTGGTTCCTGTAGGTCTTTTCTTAGGAAGTAAATAACAAACCGTGCTGACAGTGGAAGAGAGAGAGAGAGAGAGAAGAAAAGAGAAAGTTTGAGATGGGATGCAATCACCCCCAATCACCCTCCACTAGGTCCTAACCCTCTGGTCTCAATCTGGATAAGCCAATACCTGCTGCAGATGTAGTAGTAGGGGAGAGAGAGAGAGAGACAAAATTGTCAAGTGTTTTTCCTCATTATCCCGAACATGCGCATTTGAAACACATGTATAAACGTACAACTGGATGGCTGTACAATAATAAACAGAGAAGCTCTTCTGTCCGAAGTCCTGCGTTTTCCTTCCTCTAGAAGGCTTCGTAAATTCGCCATTTGTTTGCAAAGCGGTAACCATAGCTTCACACTGAACAGCAAGTCAGCTATGATGAGCGACGCTAACACAGATTTTGTAACGTGAGCACCAACAGCCCCTAATGATGTTTGCTTGGAAATGCACTACAATCGCACGTGCTCATCGTACTGGGCAATTATTGCGGGCATAGGATCTGGATGGCAGCAGCCACGAACTGCAGCAACCGACAGACAGGCTCGGAGAACGAGGGAGGGATTGTGGAATGGAGGTGAGCACAAGCTTAGCAACATCCAAGAAGTTATCACTGTGAATGAACACAAGCTGGCAGAAGTGGAAACTTTCAAATATCTTGGATCTGCTCTGACTAGGGATGGGAAAAACGACTACAATATACAAAATCAAACTAGCCCCAGCTGCAGCAAATTTTCAAATCTCAGAAAATTATGAGAGAATACCAACAGCAGCTTCCCCATCAAGATCAAGCTCTACAGAACCCTAGTCGTCTCCATCCTGCTGTGTGGCTGTGAAAGCTGGAGATCGACAGCTGAGTTAGAAAAGAAGATCGAAGCCTTCGAGACCAAATACTTCCGCAAGCTTTGAAAATTCTCATGGAACACAAAACAAACGTCTATATTTGCAACACAGTAGACAGAATGGCTGGTCCCCATGAGCCTCTATTCGCCACCATCAAGAAAAGGAAGCTGGCAGGGTTGGGCCACACAACACGTCATGATACACTCGCTAAGACTGTCTTGCCAGGCACAGCAGAAGGCAGGAGGAGGCAAAGAAAAAGTTTAACAACGTCAAGGAAAGGACAGCCCTTGGCATCCCAGCTCTGCGACGGATAGCGGTAGACAGATCAGGACGGCAAAGATTGTCGGAAACTGCATCCCGCATGTTGCCCTTACGACCTCCTGGGTCACGGGACTGCGATGAGATAACAGGTTCCCAAAACAAAAAACAGCCTGCACGACAAATTTGACCACATTTGGCAAAAGGTATTTTTGAGTCCTGGAAGATGCTTGAAGGGAAATTTTTGTAATTCTTCGCCAGTTAAATCATGTCATAAATTGACACATGCGCGCGCTCACGCATGCACATGTTCACGCAGCCAAAGCCGACCTGCACTGACGTGGGCAACCCCAAATTCCCTTCCACCCGCCACACACCATGTGAGAGAGAGAGAGAGAGAGGATAGATAGATAGATAGATAGATAGATAGATAGATAGATAGATAGATAGATAGATAGATAGATAGATAGATAGATAGATAGGGGAAGAAAGGGTGGAAGCGAGCGAGAGCGAAAATCCCGTTTTCTGTTCTTTCTTCTGTATCCGTCACACGTACTTTCTCTCAGAACGTCAACTCGGTGCACCAAAAATGATTTCCGCTCGTGTCTTCCCCCGGCAGCCCAGTTGCTGTTCCCTGAGGATCTGAAGCGCAGGTCGGCAGGCCGAAGTCTACTTCACCTCAGCAGCTCGCTTAGCGCACGCGCAGTGCGTGGCAATCAGCCGCCGTGTAATCATGACAGTGGCGTGAAAACTCTCCCTTTCATCGTCTGATGGAAGCCAAAGCTACCTCAGCGGTTCACTCTCTCTCTCTCTCTTGTTTGTGACCAAGGGCGGCGCGCCGGCTTCTGCTCGCCTTTAGATATAGCTGGAGAAAATTGTTTTAATGCACTTCACCGACTTCCGTTATGCGCTCGGAATTGGGCGTGTGGGCAGGCAGGCCGGGTAGGAATCAAAAGTGGAACGCGGGTCATGTGATGTGGCCACGTAGCATGGCTTGCTGCCGCGTTCTGCACCCCGCATCCCTTACCTCGTCGGGGGTTTTAGTCACTTCGGTCCACCCCTGAGAGGCGGTGGGTGACGCATGCGCGGGTGCTCGTCAGACCCTGGTCTGTGCACTCGGATCCCGCCCTCGCACACGCGTTTCTTCTGTAGGCTTCGTCTGTTGTCGGGACCAAGTGTTTGCAGCAATACACATACATACAGATACCAGGAATTACTCTGTACAAAGAAAGAAGCAAACAAGCGAGCAAGGAAACAAACAAGCAAGCACGGAAACAAACAAGCGAGCAAGGAAACAAACAAGCAAGCACGGAAACAAACAAGCGAGCAAGGAAACAAACAAGCAAGCACGGAAACAAACAAGCAAGCACGGAAACAAACAAGCGAGCAAGGAAACAAACAAGCAAGCACGGAAACAAACAAGCGAGCAAGGAAACAAACAAGCAAGCACGGAAACAAACAAGCAAACAAGGAAACCAATTAGCAAACAAGGAAGCAAGGAAACAAACACGCAACTAACAAACAAGTAAAAAGAAAACAGGCAACAAACAAGTTTAAAAAACAAATATAAAAAATAAGTAAACAAACAAACACCCCTGCATACATAGATTCACTGTATTGGTCAATGACCCTCGAGACTTTATAATCGGTAAAAATCTTAGTCAGAAGGCTTAAAGCGTAATACGCACGTAGTTAAATCTTCCTGTTTACAGACTGTAATAGATTATGAAGCCTTCCAAGTCCCGTATGCAAGACAAACGAACAGCTGACTTATTCCTGTGATGTCGGATATTTTAGAATAAGTTCCTTGAATTTTCCATGCACGAAACCCGAATAGCCTATTTTCCCCTCATTATTTGATAATAATAAGTTATTCGGTCGTTCCATTAGCAAATAGCGTATTCCAAGTTCGCGGAAACAGCCTTTTCAGAGTAAGAAAAAAATCTGCTTTTCGGGTATAAATTTAATACGGTTTACATACAAATGGGGTTAGAAATGGCATTAGTATTATAAGTAACCCTTCCCTGTGACAAAATTTCTCTTTCGGTATTTTGGGCTCTTACCAAGTTTCTTTGTGTGACAGACAAGAACAAACGCTTACAAAATAAAATAATTTAAGTATTAGACACAATTTTGCAAGACTCCGAGGGAGCACTTTCGTGTCAGACAATGTTACTTTTAAAAATATAGCATGGTGTGTATATGTATTAATGTAATAAATATTATAAGACACAAACTTTTATAAAAGTCACATATGAAGTAGTTATGCCTCTCAGTTAATCAGAAAAAGAAGTTGCAACAGGTTTTCCGCCAATTCTCTACCTCATTCTATAGACCTAGAATTCGTGCATCGTTTCCAGCATACAGCACTTTATCTCGCCTGGTTGCCTACAGGAAAACTCTCTGTTGATTATTGATGACTGCTGTCGATTATTTCTAAATTTGAAACGGAAAAGCGAGTGTTGTTGATTATGTCTAAATATTGCAACGGAAAAGCGTCCAGGTTGCGGATTGTGGCTTTAGTTTCGAGTAGTTCCCAAGCGGTAGCTTCTAGTGGGCAACGGCGGTGTATGGTTCTGATACACGCCCACCCTCCCAGCGAATGCTAATGACGCAACCAGCCATCAATAAGAAAGTTCTCCAGAGATAGTTGCTGTGCTTTTTCCTCGTGTGTACTTCCATGGGAACTCCACTCCATGCTATTTGTATTCGTTTCTCACAGCGAGGGATTTATGTTCTTGACGTCAGCCCATGTGAAGTGTGTGTATGCGTGACGCTCGCGTGCGCGCGCGCGTGCGTGGGAGATTGTGTCAGAGTTTCTGTTAGTGGATGTGTGACAAAGACACACTGATAGATATTTGTATGCATTCGCTAGTGCGTGCTTGTGACGGAGGAGGGTGGAGAGGGAAGGGAAAAGAGAGGAGTGAGAGAGAAACAAAGAGAGAGAGAGAGGAGAGAAAGAGAGAAGAGAGAAGCTAGAGACAGAAAGAGGGATTTAGAAAGGGCATCGCTCCGTAAGCCAAGAAGGCATACAACGGGAACCGGGGTTGGACCTTAATGTTGGTATCTACGTACAGGAGTGGATATGTGAGGGCATGTGTGGTGGTTACATCTTCCTTTCTCGGAAACAATAGTCTGAAGACACAATAAAAATAGCTCAGCAATTTCGTTAGGATCTGGGGGGGATTTATTTTCGGTCTCCCATTGTTTTCTCCGCCGGACCGTTGTCTATCCATCCGTAAGCAAGCCAGCTGTCTGTCTGTGACCTTCTGTAAAATACGTCCATGAATAACCCTCCTGTGTGAAAAGCATTTTTTAAAAAAACAAAAACTTAATTTCCTTGGTCATGTCTCTGTCTGTGCCGCTGTGTTCCTTTGCGTGATTAATTACTTTCGTTTTGTTATCTTAGTATTGTTAAGAAGACAGCGGCGAAGCAACGGCAGCCTCTAACGAGAGCGCTAATGATGTGCAACGAGAATGCTGATGTTTGTACAACGAGAATGCTGATGATGTAAACACTCCGCTTTTTGTGTCTCCTGAATTGTTGTGCTTATTACGTTTAAAAGCAGAACCCAGAATATCTGGACAAGTTTTGGTGTCAACACAGCAGAAAGTATCAAATATCAAATACTGATTTCTATACTCTTAGACCAGCATTCTCTTTGATCTCTCTCTTTTTCTCTCTGCGTGCGTACCTGTGCGTGCGTGTTGGTGTCTCTTTGTGTGTGCGCATGCGCCTGTTGTAGCTGTCTCGTCCCTTCCCCCACACCTGCTAGTCCCGTAGCCGTCTGCCGTAGCTGTAGACGACAAGGGCAGACCAACAGTAAGACCCGACCGTGGGAAACGATATGGACAGTGAGTGAGCGGTGGTCAGTCCATTACAAGGTGGGTGGGCTCCATCCCCGCTCCACACGTCGCTTGGCCCTCGCTATCAGAGTGGGCAGTTTGGTTCCAGCATCGCAGGGCACGCCGTCGGCTGACGCAGGTACTGCACCCACCCCCTGATAATTCCTTCTCACCCCTCCCCCTTTTCTTCTTTATTTGTTGTGTGGAATCGGAAAAAAACTCCATTTCCCCCCTCCCCTCCTTTCCACGCGCTCCCCGTTCTCGCACGCTGAAGGCGACACGCACGTGGGCTCCTGGCACACCGCCCGGCAGTCCGCGATCCTGTCTCTACTTCTCTCTACTCGCAGGCCCGGGCTCACAGACTTGGCGACACCGCCTGACGTGGGGCGAGGCATTGTTAATATAAAGGCACTAGAGCCAGCGCTTCTTTGAAGTTGTGGCCAGCCGGCAGCCCGTCTCAAGACGTTCCAAACCCAGGGTAAGACACTTTTGTTGTCCACAGGTCATAATCTTTCCTTTCACGTCTCTTTCTCTGCAGTTATAAAAAACGATACTGCAAATAAAAGGCTAGCTGTTGTTTTAAAAATGACTACTTTTATCCCTTCTTTTTTTCGCTGTCAGGTTTGTCAACGTATTATCTCATCTGAAAAAGCAAGAACGACCTATCCGTTTGAAAAGGTTGTCTTATCACTGAAACTCAATTTCTTTTCCTGTCGGTTCAGTATCTTCTATGCACTCTGCTAGTCAGCATTCGAATGTCTCTGTGTTGCCCTCTGGGATGTTTTACAAAATCGTCTGTTGTATATTTGACGTATTTAGGTTTTTGTAGATAATGTTAATCGTATAAACTTAAGAATCACACTAAACGCAAACTTTTTTCCCGAAAGAGGAATGATACTGTCGCATACTTTTGCTGCGGGAAATTTGCAGTTCAATGTTGTTAACAGCCAGCATCTTTCATAAATACCTACACGTTGCGTTAAGTTGAAAGTTTTCGTATTACCCTGAGGTATCAACCGATCTTGCCTGAAACTTTTATAATAATAACAATTTAGCAATAACCTCGAACCCCTTCCACTAACCTACTTGAAGAGGAAAAGGGACAGAAATGTGAAAGCATTTATCGAACGATCACATGTGAAGCGTGTATCACTCATTGGTTTTGATTAGATGCATACTGTCAGAAATGCTGTGCTGTTTCTCACCAAAGTTAGATGTAAAGCTTCAGCCCATAAGAACACATGGATCAGAGTTTATTTCTTAAATTTTATTTCAGTAGTTCTGAAAGTAGACAGTGTGAAGTGCACTTAAGGGGTTTTCTTAACCGGCGAAAGAGAACAGACTCGTCTGGTTGAGAAATATCTTACAATTTCTTTTATTTAAGCTGCCGGTAATTAATTACTACATAGTCTCCGCGTCTGTCTTTCTGAAGATCAGAGGAAAGAGATTGCTGCTAAATTGTACTTCATTCCTTTATCCACATCGTCCAACAACCTTCCGTTTCCGTAATCTTTCGAGCGTCGTCAGGCCATCCGGATATTCATCACCTTCTATATGCATTCGCCCCCGCATCCATTGTTACCGTGCAATCAGTTCGGCTCAAGGCTCCACCTACAGTCGATACCCAGAAATCAGCTTTCTCCGGTGAATGGGGACGTTCAATCTTCTAGCTGACTTTAATCCAAAAGGACAACACAGCCTGGGAGAAACTCCAGTTAAACCGCAGGTCAGATCATCTTCAGCAACGAGACTTTAACTCTACGGCAGTAGTTGCAGCATTTTCTGTCGACATGCAAAGGAGGACGTCTTAAAACGTTGTAGTGTTGGCGTCGCTTGACTAAATAGTTCCCCCTCTGCAACCAGAAAAGAAGACGACTAAACCATGTATGATAAACCTCAAACCAGACCACGAACAAAAAGTTATCAGAAATACAAAACTATTTTATTGCCCTCACAAATGCATGAAAAGAAGTTTCTCAGTTTTAATTCTGTTTCTTTCCAAGGCCTGACAACAAGAACAATACGCTTTAATACGTTAAAGTGTCTGAATTTCGCAGGCTGAATGGAGCTTACTCGCATTTTACTGTGCGAGAAAGGAGGTGCGAACGCGGACTTATTTTGCTGCTGTAATCGAGTCCAGGGTTAGATTGCATTACCTTCAGACCCACCGTTCTGGTTCGCCCTATGTATTTTATGTGCAGCTATATACGTATGAACAGGAGATACGAACTTCCGTTCAACCTCACTTTGGTCTTAACTTTCTTATATCTTTATATCTCCTTTTCCCTAAGTATGTTGTGCGCGACGATGGAAAAAATAATTGCGTTAAGATCTTTAGGTATTTTGTGCTTTCTCTTTGCGCAAATGCAGACTTGAAGCAATGTACTTTTCCATAAATTAGCTACCTTCAAATCAGTAATATCAGCTGTAATAATAACACAGGTATTTATCAGTAATATCGGTTGTATCAACAATTACTAATGTATTAATTGGTAATAACAGTTGTAGTAACAATTACTAATGTATTAATTGGTAATAGCAGTTGTATTAATAATTAAATTAATCAGTAATATCGGTACTATTGACGGTTGTGGTGCTCCAGGTAATCAACTAGCTCAGAAAGAATTCGATCACAGTAACTTGTATGTTAACATGTGGGTTTTACCGGGAGCGCTTTTAAAAAGAACCGAGTTGAATGAACATATTAATGATATTACCATGAACGGTAAATGTACCATATCATTAAAAATTTGTATAAAATGTTCGTGTTCTTTGCAATTTACGTAAAATTCAAACAGCTGTAAAAGTTTTACCTGATTTTCCTATTCAAATTTTTGGAATACATACTTATATCATAATGTGTGCTCTTGCATTATGTGGGGGCCTGGATAGCTAGGTGGTCAGAATCGCGTAGCAAAGAGTGCAAGTTCGAATCCAGAAGTGGCCAAGGAATTATATTCTGGAATTAACGGATGTGCAGACTCCATGGCAATGTACATGAAACTGTCCTTCCACACGGATCATTTTACGACAGTTATCGTATGGATAACTTATCTTACTAAGGATAGACCCCATCACCACTAGCGCGAAATCAAGGCGCACGCGCGCGCGTGCGTGTCTGTGGCGTCAGTGGACATATCTTGCTACCAATAGTTGTCACCTTGCTGGATGTAACATGCACAGCATACCCACAGCTGGCATTCACCAACCTGAGCTTAATGCCCGGCAAATAATGGTCGCATTAGTTCTGCGCTGTCGGCAGGAAATAAAGCAGCTCAACAGCTCAACCATTTCCGCAACAAAACGTAATGACCGAACGTACCAGCTATTCTTGCTGTTCGTCCTGTTCTCATGACGTCTTCCGATCATGCGCAACGCATATTACAGACTTCAGGTTCTCTTTCTTGTCGACCACCATCCAGGTGGGGTGGGCGGGGGCAGAGTGGGTTGGAGGTCAGCTGTCGGATGTTGATTTACGGGTAAACGAGCATTTAAATTTGCGTCACAGCACGCAATATCCCCCCGTATCCAAAACAGCTCACGGACTTGAGATCTTGTTTCACGCTGATACCGATTTCTTAAATATCTTTCAATACCATACAACATCAAACAGTCGAAGGATTAGGAGGAAACAGTACCCTTCCAGCATCACCCCCCACCCCTCTCAAACAAAATTCAGCCAGCCTGAAATCTTGTTGGGATACGTTGCAAAAGCGACAATAAAGCCCGCACAGATTGAACAACGGTTCAACGTCCAACCGGAAACAAACTGGACAGGGGGCTAGACGAGGGATTATGATGTGCAGAGGATAAAAATAACAGGCAAAGACTGGAAACGTGTTATCACTTACCATCAAAGTCTCTAAAACAGGATTCGTTTGAAAGGAAAGATGCATGGATGTTTGTGACCTGCAATGGTTTGGTGATTAAACAAACTAAATTCACCGCTTTCCTTTAATGAGCACTTTAGTCTGCTTACGCCGCAGTCCCTAACTCTGAGCTGTTTTCGTCCCAGCCTCGTCTAATGAGGTCCTTTTTGCCGCCGGAAGTACTGTGCTGTCGCAGCATAGTGGGTGGTGCTGATTTACTTTATTGATTCGACAGAAATCTGGACAAAAGTCTACAAAGTTCATTGAGAAAGTACAAAGTTAAGCACAGAAAACACACAAAACATAAAATGGCATACAACGTAAATCTTTCGATGCAAAAACAGCTATGCATCTAAATGTTCTTTATGAAATAAACCATTTGCTAATTCACAACGAACATATGGTTCATTGCGAAGCAAACTGTTTGATTCGAAAGACGAAACGTCAAATTATTAAGTAATTGTTTCGATTATTTTACATTCAATAACACAGTCTTCACTAATAGGACACAGCATAAAAATGTGGATGTTACTCTCCAGTTTAACGTTTTGTATGAGAACACTGGTGCCAGAGCAAATATTTATAGAGTAGATTGTAAATCTTTGCGTGCATGTCTGATAATCGGCAACCCTTTGTCGCTAGTTATCATAAAGCTGAAAGTGTCGGAGATATTGCATGCATTGTGGTCAGCATTGATGGAACAGAGACTGCCCATCAAAATCCTGCTATAAGCTCTGATTTGGGTTTACAGAATAAGGCGAAAGTGTTTTGTTGGATTAATTCATTTCCAGTTCCTCCCTGTCTCCTATCTTACCTCTATCGCCTGAAAGGGGTTTAGGATTCGCATCTTACTATATACCTATAAAGCCAGCTAGAAAAAGATTCTCATTCAAAATATTGAGTTCAGCTTGATTAATTGATTTCAAGATTCAATTTTCTCGGCGTGTTCTCTTTCTCGTTTGTAGAGAACACATTTATCCTAAGCCACATGTTATTACCACGTTTTTATGCATTGCAAAGGTAAAGGTTGTCTCGTGTCCCGTTTAGATCGTATGGAAGTGTGTGTGTGGGGGGGGGGCGTATGAGACCCCCACCTTGTGGGCCAGCATCGCGAGAACGATCCCCGTCTCCTCTTCCTTGCTGCTTGACCTTTCCTGACCCATAGGTCAGCGACCCATTCCTGCAGGGTTAGGTGGGCAAGCTTTGCATCGGTGTCTCACGAGAAAATAACTGCGCAGTTGCCATTGGAAATGGACGGAGACGAATTACCTTGATTTGCGATCTTAAACATTTCTTCAGTTGTTTTTGAATAATTAATATAATTAACGCAAGAAAATGTCCTACAAGGGAAATCACTCCATGCACACTATCATTCTGACGATCTTTTCCATATGACGCTGCGCCTGAAGTTAGTAACGACCATTCGATAAAGGGTTTGTGGGAGGGACAATTTAGAACATGTTTGTTCCACTTACTGGCGAACCGTTTGAAATAAGTATCCCCACCGTCTGTCCTATGAAAAACTACAAGTGAAATTTCTATAACCGACAAAAACTTGCATCAAAGCTGCGTGATTTTACACACTTATTTTCAAATCACCCAGCTGATAGCGTAAACAAAAGTACATCACAAAACTATTCTCAGATGTCTCATATCCAAATTTAGCTGTAGGTGAAAACTTCAGGGGATAATAAACATGTGCCTCAGATTTCCGCACTTAACAGAAGTGTGCGTCATATTCCGCAGATCACGTTTCGCCTACGTGACGCAACACATCGTGCTTCTTGTTCCAGAAAGCCAGAGGTTTGTGAGACTTCCATAACCTCAAATAAAGCAGCTCGGAAACATAGTGTTAAGTCAATAAAAAGAAAATCGGGAAACTGCTTGCAGCTCACAGCCCAGGTCAATAGTGAATTAGCAAGCCTGTATTGTTTTCGGGTTCCCTACGTGATCATTCTGTGTTTAACTGCAGCTGCTGCAGTTACTTCCCTTGCGAGCCGTGTCTCAGACGTGAAACATTGCCGTTGCTTTGGGCTGGCATTACGGAACTAGAAAGAAGAAATCAAAAATTTATCCGGCTCTGATACTTGTAACATATCTTTTTTTCTTGTCTCTCTCTGTCTCTCGTGCAAGGCATTTTTAAGGCTCGTAAAGTAGAAACATGCAAAAGTGTTACGTGTTTTAAAGGCGTCAAAAGATGGTAGTTTCGTACTTTCGCTGTTTTTGGCAATTGCTGCAGAACACACCATTAACCTGATTTTTTTTAACACTACAGGGGAAAATGGTTGGTCTAAGACTTGGAAGTATAGTTATCAAGAGACCTGGTCTTAAAAGTGTCTCCCTGCATTTTCTGCTCGGTGCCAAAGACAGACAGACAGACAGACAGACAGACAGACAGACAGACAGACAGACAAAAAAGAGTAATCTTGCCTCCTGTTTACGACAGTGTTACGTACTGTGCGAATGAAACCCATTCGACCGACAAGAACTCATATGGTGTTCACGTTTAACTTTTCTCATGACTTATGCAGAAGTTCTTGACATGCCCATAAAGGGACCTTCTTGACTTACACAAGAATTGAATTTCTTGACTGACTTCAGGATAGAGTTTCTTGACATGTGCCAGAATAGAGTTTCTTGCCTTACACCTAGACAGCTTTTCTGGACATGCACAGATATCGAAAGTGTTTACTGCATTACACCGGGACAGAGTTTCCTCAGGTACACAGGGATAGTTTTCAGACACGAAGAGAGATCTATAAGAACATATACACAAAAATAGAATTTTATACGTAAATGTTGCTTTGTGATAGTCACTCCAATGCTTTGGATTACATAGGCGAAAGGAAAGCAAAGATACAATTCATCAATGATTGAGCGCAAAGTCCACAAGTGACGGAGGGACGGGTTTCCTGGCATCAACCAATCAAACGCCTGTCTGCGTTGTTTACCCTAGCTGTGATCGCGCGGTCTTCTGAGACATCTTTCGTTGTAGGAACAGCTCATGGCTTCATTGCCATTTTCATTTTTTCTCACAGTCCAGCATAGTCCTTCTCTACATTACGTTTTCATTTCCTCCAACACATTCAATGTTCCTTCTTAAGCAAAGTCTTTCCCACACTCGAAAATATTTCTTCTTTAAGGAAAAGTATTAATAACTACTAATATTCCTACCTGCTTACTTGATTCTGTATGTAGGAGTTTTTTTAAATTTTGTTTCAATCTGTCATCACATCTACTTCCGTTCTTGTTTCCTATATTCCTTCTTGTTTTACTATATTCCTATGTTTCTCTTACTCTCTGCAAACTACCAAACTGCTGTATTCATAATCGATGCAGGTCTTCTTCCCCTGTGATCAAGGGTCAGGGGAAAAAAAACCTCTTTTAAGTATGCGCGCATACACGCACGACCGCCCACAATGCGTACGCCCTGGAGCATAGCTCTGCTTCTCTCAGATATCAAAATGCCTTTGTGTTAAAAAAATTAAATAAATAAAACTTCGAAAGCAGTTTCTCATTTCGGCTGATGTGTTGTACGATTCTCTTGAGAAGGTGTCAGCTTCGTCTCAGGTGGAAAGAAAAAGAATTCCCTCTGCAGATTATGTGGTCATGCATTTTGGGGAATAGTTGTTTATTTTCAGTTGATGAAAAGCTTGGATTAAGCGCGCCAACACCTTTTTTCAACATTCGCGGATCTTATTTTTTATCTGCTGGGTTTTTTCTAAAGGAGCGCTTGCATAAAGACTGCATGTCAAAAGACAAACAATAATTTTTTGTTCGAAATTTTAGCACGACATAGACTGCACTTCATTAAAACATTGTCTGCTTCACTTCCATTCTCAATGTCCGAGTCAAGGCTCATTGCGCTGATCCCGTAAACACAAAAAAGGTTACCAGCCTCGCTGTTTTTTTCCAAGAGTTGGCAAAATGATTTGCGCATGCATTTATGCAAATCGGAAGAGACCCTCAGATCTCTAGAAATACATTTTTAGAATTGCTAGTAACGATACCATATGATGATATAGACTTAATCAAAAATACAAACCACATCACTAAAAGAATATCATGTATGGTTTCTACTTATTTAAGGATACGTACATTACAAGGCGGCAAGAGGAAGAGAAGATAACAGGAAGATATGGCAAGGAATAGGAGTGAAAATAACAGGAGAAAAGAAATGGGTGAAGTATCGAATTTGCAGAAAGGAGAGTAAATGTAACTAGGGGGCGGAGGGAGAACCGTGAGAGAGGGAAAAGGGGGAAATAGCATTCCCCTTGCAATACTCCTGATAGAAGGCTTTAAAAGCTTCTGTCCGATAAGCTAGCTTACCAGGCTGTTGGCGTGGGTTTTGGATATGCTTCTGGTTCACACCACCCTACTTAAACCAACAGTTAGAGATTTTAGGGTAACTTCCTTCAAGTAATTTTCAAAATGCAGGCATGCACATTGTAAATCAACTTCAGCATGAGATGATAATTATTATTTGAGCAGCATTTATTTAGAAAGCTAAAACGCTCGAATCTGCAGTTTTTGATTTTAAAAAAGTTACATTGCAGTCTCCCGCGAAATCCGTGCGCTGGCAAAAGAAATCCACGATCTGTCCAGGACAATAATTAGGCTGTCCATTAGGAAATGAAGCGTGGTATGAGACACACGGAATTGGCATCAGGATTACTAGAAAACTTCTCAATAAAGTTTTAAAAAATCTTTGCCCAATCCGACTTTTACCTTATAAACTTTTCAGTAATATGCCTGATAATGAATCTACCAAATCCATATGTAATGATAAAAAATTAATTTATTAATGGCTTCCAACTAGCCTAAAATACACTAGGAATTTCAGAGAAAAATGCTTTGTGTAAAACTGGGATTCTTTCGATGGGTCTGGTTAAAGATCTCGTCACGAAATCAACAACCTGCCCCATGGGGACAATAATGTAAGTGCTGTTTACTAAGAATTAATTTCTTTCAAAAGTCTTTCTTTTAAAAGTCTCTGACGCTAATTTGCGCTTCATCTTCCTTGTTTAAGTCAACGACCTCGCCGTCATTCACCCCAGAGAACGGATGGACAATGTGCCGTGTATCTGCGCGTGGCCAGACAAGCATGGAATATTACAGTGGCCAGTTACAGTAGCCAGTTACACCCGACCAATTTCCGTCGACAGTCAGGATAAGACCATCCCGCACTAGTTTCTGTCAACACAACGACTTTGTGGGAAGACTGTTTTTTTTTCCTGGCAGTAGTCGCGCCAGCGAAACATTTGAGCACAAAATGTGTCTTTGAATTCTCTGCACTACCAGAATCTCTATGAATCCGTCGGGCAAAATACCTGTCTGTAAGCTCTCTGAATTACGCCCACCTCTGAAGAAACACCTTGTGCTCCAGTTTCTCATTACCCCCCCCCCCCACTCCCCAGGTCATTCTAATTTACTTTTGCTCTTCTCGGACATTGAACAGTTTCCAAGAAAATAAGTCTAAGACAAGTTCACGTTGAATACGTAAGCAAATTTTTATCAGCTCCTTCAGCCTCTCAGGTAAGTAAATCTTGACAGAGTGAGAGGTAGATGTCAAGTCAGACAGCAGCAGAGACATGCAAACATCGAGAGATTAAAATATTTATAAAAGGGATTTCCTGTACGGGGATATTGACCAATATCAGCAACATGTAATTATAGCTGTTCTGTAGTCAATATTTCCGGACGAGAATAGACGGGAATACAGCAAAGAAAGGACGAGCGAGAGAGAGAGAGAGAGAGAGGCAAATGAAATTAAAAAAGTCAAAGTAGGAAGCAGATTATTGGTCATCCCTTCTAGTTCCAGCTGGATGTTGGAATGTTCTTGCTATGATTTTATTGGCTGGCCTCTCTTGTCGGAGGTCTGAAGCGATGTGTTGTTGAAGTCCAAGACTATTCAGAACGTTGATTACAACATTGAGACTGTTATTAGCTAGTCACGAAGAAGTACTGTATGGTAAGAGTTTATTTGGATTCATCTAGATTTAGTTTCGTGGGGGCGTGACGTCATATAGCATAATCCGAAAAAGCGACAGGCGGCATAAAACCATTGAGAAAATGTAATGTAAGACATCAAGGATCAACCAGTAAGGGGTTTGGGAACTGCTGCCTCCACCCCACAGAAAAAATAAAATGTGAGATAAACAGTGTTACAAACGGATGGAACTATTCAATCACATTTGGGAGTTGAATGTCGTTAGCAATCATTTACAAATCATTCTGAGATCGCATTACCTTTTGATGTAATGCCACATTTCTTGACCCTTCCATTTACTGATTTCCAGATTCCAGAGATAGGTTTGGTTTCTCAGGATTAATATATATATATATATATTTGCTTAACATCCCGTCGCAAGCAAGGTGGATATCAGGACAGTGTTACTTGAGACATCGTTCTGCCACACAATCATTTCCAAATAATTCTGAGATCGCATTATCTTTTGATGTAATGCCACATTTCTTAACCCTCCCATTTACTGATTTACAGATTCCAGAGATAGGTTCGGTTTCTATGGATTAATATATATATATATATTTTTGCTTAACATCCCGTCGCAAGCAAGGTGGATATCAGGACCGTGTTACTTTAGACATCGTTCTGCCACACATGGGACTGCTGTCACAACACAGGTTTCAGGCCCACGCAGTCACATTATACTGATACCGGACCAACCGGTCCTGGTACTGTTACTTATAGTGCCCGGGGTCTGGCAAGGTAGCTACTACATTGCCAATTTTTATGTCTTGGGTATGACTCGGCCGGGATGCGAACCACTGATAACCCGCCTCGGAAGCAGATGCCTTAACCACTAGGCCACCGAGGCGCTCTAACGATAGAAACAGGCCGCAGTCTGTAACCAAACTATCGCATCAGAAACTCCGGCCCATACATGCGGCATACAGAAATATCTGCCCACATGATTGACATAAAATAAAAACCGATCATACAATTCAGGATTATTGTAAAGAGATTATTGACAATGATCGCGTGTTGTAGCACAGGCAAGCCCCGCGCTAGTCAGCAGAATATCTCGTGGAAATCGGCGCCAGTCTCAAGATGTAATCACCTCCTGTCAAATGAACGGAAGTAAGGAAAGGAAAATCATGGCCGCTGCATAAACTGCATGAAAGATTCAGAGAGACAACATAAAAGACGCATACTGTATGTTATTTGACAAAGTGCGAAACAGTTGCAGTCCGCCATAAGCCCGGAATTCTAGGAGGGTGCTTTACCTTGCGTGAATAAATTTTCGGTAGATCTCCTACACGAAAATAAAGGCCCTGTGAGCGACTTTTATGTAAATTTCAGGAGAAACACGCACCGCGATTTCAGCATCAAGGACAGGAAGCCGAGTAGGCAGGCCTCGGACACTTCAATTAAGTGGAATGACTGGTCATTTTGGGACGTAATATGACTTGGCCACAACTCGCTTCTGAAAAAGCATACTTTCTGATAGCTTTTCCTTGAGTGTTTTGGGAGGGTTCCCCCCTCCCCCCATGAAGAAGTGATGCTTATGGCCTATCAGTTAAACTTTGAAAACTTTCGGAAGGATACCTAGATGATACAAATCTGGACTTTTGTTGAATGAAAGTTGTTAGGAATAATTAGTATTTATCTGCTTCTGGACAAAATAAATACTGTGTTAGGTAACATTAAGATCGAGTATTTAGACATCGTGTATGCAGACTACACGCTGGCTGGTTAAGGCGTGACGTCAGGTCAGCCAGAAAGGTTAACTCGTGGCTTGACGGATGATAACGAAACGAGAGATACTGTCGATACAAATAATCCCCTTTATTAATAAAAATTACAACGCACTGCTCTGCTGTTTGTTTTCAGTGTCCTTTTCAGTCCACACGGGGAATTATTTTAAGTCAGTGGGCTTTTCAATAATGCGATGAAATTCGGATTGCTTTTTTCTTCGCCTCGCACGTGCGCAGCGATGCGGAGCCTCATTTATCACGCTTTACCGACTCGCGACATTTGCGAAGTGGGTGCGGCGTGTGGACAAGACCGGATCAGCAGTCGCTGACCCTTGTGCTATCGGCGGGTCGTCGAAACTTTCTGACCTCTCTGGTCCTCGAGGGGGTTAAGGACAGAGGAACATTTGGGGTTAAGGACAACTCGGCTCAGATAAATAAAAAAAACAGGCCATGGCGGAGCTGCGAATATCTTCGTCATCAACAAATTCAACAAATTGAAAAAAAGTCTTCTGGGAATATGCTTAACTGCCTGTTCCCGAAAGAAATGTATTGCGAGTCTGAAAAAGGATATGACACAGAAGGTGAGGGAGAAAGTTGTGGATTGATGGACAGATGGATAGAAGAATAGGTTGCTGGATAGAGTTTCATAGCTCTGACTGACGGATGAAGTGATAATCGCGTGTTTAGCTGAACGTAAAGTGTTATGCGGCAGCTTGCAAAACATGCCTGCAAACCAACTCGGTTTTATTCCTGTTTTCTTGAGGCTTAGTTTTTCTCGTACTTACACACTTCCGCACACATACACACATATACACATATACGCACGGAAACACACGCACAGAAAGAGAGGAGCGAAGGAAAGGGGAATCATAGAAATCTGCTTTCTAGCTACAAACACACATAAATACGTATATACCATTTCATTTCTCTTTTTTTCTTCACGTCTGGGTAGCATTCCGTTACGTGTACAAGAAAAAGGAAAAATGTTTTTCCAAGTCTCCCCAACTCGCGCTTACAGTCAAAGCATCACTTAGAGCCGCAAGGAGAATAGGTTATGATTTAAATTGTATCCGCAAGGCCGGGTTAGCTTCCCTTCCCTCTGTACCAGCAGCCCGCCCCATCGCCCCTAGACGCCTAACCCCATTACCGCAGAACCTCCGCCAGGCCTCTAACGTAGTGGGAGATAATGGATCAAAGAGTACCACAACAGCCTGTCTGTTCGCTCACTTAACGGCAGCCTCCAAAGTGGGTTTTCACACCGTGCCCGCAGGTTCTGGGCGAACTGGTCCGCAGACCTGCGTGAAATAGATAATGGAGTTTAGCTGTTGAGATCTCCAACGAGTTTTGGTTTTAGCGTTACATTCAGCACCGCGGACTTTTGCATGGACAATGAACAGTAGCGTGCAGTGTTATGTTGAGTGGGCTACAGTACAGCGTGATTTTCGTCTAGCATCTTGTCAGGAAACGATGATTGCAGTTATTTTGCACTTGGGTGAAGGAAGTTTTGCAAGCTGGGTGGAACAGCCAATGCATTCAATTGCTTATTTATTCCTTATATTTGTTTCCTATGGTTATGCTTGCCATGTATACATCGTTTTCAGTGAAGAATAAGAGAGCGCTATTACGGTTAGGCATGCAGTTTGTAATTCATACAAATTGTTGACTAGTCATAGACAGCTACACTTTTAATTAAGCGGCCTAGCTTCTATTAATTTGGTGTAGCATCACATGTGACAACACACACACACACACACACATACATCTGCAAACCAACTCACTTTCGTTCTGGGTTTTTTTTTCTGTGGTTCAGTTGTAAAATCTGCATTAAGATCTGTTGACCAATGAAGGAAAAAAAAGCAGACATATATCAAGAACAGAAAACGTCATGCAGAGCGAGAGTAAGGCGAGAGTAAGTCGGCCTGAAACGGTGAGAAATGAAATAACGTTGCCTATTTTGGATGGCGGGTTATTTCAGAGGAATCGAGAGTGTTTCCGCCTCGTGGTGATTTCGCCCTGGGAGGACGGACATTTTCTGTTCCTGTACACTGAACCATCCACCGAACGTATAACTGCAGTAAGATAGTCAGTGTACAGAAAGTTAAAGTTCTAGAGCATGGTCTTCAATAGAGCCTGTACAATGTTCAACTCCAGGATGTAATCCTTGGCCATTGCTGAGTCCACAGCTTTCAATATTCGAGTGCAATGCTTTGTTCCCGCAGCGGTTCAGGCCCCATAAATTGAAATCAAGCAGAAAGTAAACAGAAAAATGCACACATTATTTAACACAATTGAAAGGGAATTATGAATTTTACTTATCTAAAATAATAATTATTAAAAACGCAAACAGAGTTTCAACTGGCCTAAAGCGGAACTGCTTTTGAAAGACAAGTAACTTGTTACATTACACACAAAAGCAAACATTTTCGCGTTAATAAAGCCCCGCAGGTTTGACAGAGGAGTTGAAAAAAAAAATAATTCAGCGTCTGTCCTGAAGGCCACAGTATCTCTGCCTTTCGCTTTGCCTGTCCTAACTTAGACTAGCGTCATGGTACGCCCGGGGCCCAGCCAGAGAGAGGAGGAAGTATGTCTCATTATCGGCGCATGTGATAAATCTAGACTGAGCGTGGCGAAAATTTTAGAAATCTCGACAGAAGTGTCTCCCTTGAGCAAACGTTTGCCTCCTTGCGCACACAGCCCTAGCCAAACTTCCTTTCTGGAAGCTTCCACAGGTTCGGGGAGAAGCTAGGAAAAGACGTGTGCAAGTAGTGGCGCTATCCCTAGGTTATGATGGCTCGACGTCTTTGAAATAAAATTCAGAGACTCGTCTGCCTTGTGAAACATAAAACTCACGAAATGCGGACATAAAAGGCGGCAGGAAGAAGAGTGTAGGCAAAGTCGATGCAGGAGATTTAATAAAATGACGTCGCGTGAGGCCGTGGACAACATCGATTTAACGTGAACGTGAACGAATGATGTGAGAGAGATGCACTGAAAAAGAGATGCGCGGGGCATCTTCCTGCGCGTTTAGCTGTCCAGCGGACATGTTTTTGCATCCTTTGACCTTTGTCACGAGATGCATGAACACTTTTCCTTCCTACAACCGTTTTCATGAGAAATAGAAATAGAAAGAAAGGATTTTGTTTGCTTGGTTGTTTGTTTGTTTTTTTGTGAGAGAAAGAACGATGCAGTTGCTTGATTTGTTACTGGGGCATCCCAATTAGATCAATCAACCTGAGATGTGGAAAACACTTTCTGCTGTCATGTAGCAATTGCGTGAGATATAACGAGCTTCCCATATGAGGTCTAGTACAGTTATCCTGCCCTCGCCATTCTAGAAGCAGGGAATTTCCGACAGGGGAAACAGCGTCTATTGGTTGAAATGATCACATGGCTAAATCAGCCTGATCCCATGACGACCATTTTTGCTAACGGAACTCAATCGCTGCGGACTTCTCCCGCCATCTTCGGGAACCTGGTCCGTGCAGGGGAGACATGCGCGCGGGATTAAACGCGGAACAGCCCTTGCCCCCTCCCCCTCCCCATCCAGCGCAGACTCACCGACCCTCGACTTGCCTGTCCGTTGATAATCCACCTCCGAGCGCATCGAGGCCAAAGGCTTTCCAAGAGCTATTTGCTAATGACACAACACTTCATGCTTGATAAACAACGAATTTGAAATAAACGCTTAACTCCCGAGGAAGTATCCCAGTGATGGATTGGCAGCCACACTGTTCTCGTCAGGTTCGAGACCAGCGCGCGTGTTCGCCACCGCTGGTCAGAGGGCAGCGAAGAAACGAAACCGGCTTTCCTTCGATGTGTCCCTAAGGGCAAGGCCCAATGCGTGTAAGAAGCTTAGACTGAGAAACTCGGCGTTCCTTTATCCACACTAAGTCTATTTTTTGCCACTATCAACCCATGTCAGGACAGTCGGCTGAGGTCATTGTTCCGCACAGTCACATCAAAGGCTGTTTAAGATTCATGCGCGACTCCAGGGACAGCGCGCGCAAGTTAACTTGACATTGTTTGGTGCAACGGGCGAATTAAGGTATTTGTCCATAGTCTGTTTGCTTACCGCAGTGAGACGAAGCCATGCTCGGTTGTTTGTTTGGATAAAACTATTTTCCTCATTGAGTGTTTCAGCTGAGATGGTCTTTGTGTGCACAGATCAGTTCTCCATCGCTGGCTTTATCATCGTTTTAGTCCTGAGCATAATTTGCCTTTTAATCATCATCATCATCATCATCATCATCATCATCATCATCATCATCATCAATAGTCGTCGTCATCATCATCGTCATTGTTGTTATTGCAGCCTTTGCTTTGTCCCTCCGTCCGTCAATTAGTTTGCCAATTAATCAGGAACCTGGTCTTTTCTGTGGATCTTGTCCTTCGCACCACGCACATAACGCCTGATGAATTCTAAAAAAATCTTCTTCAGGTTATTAAGTTTGTGCCTGGATGTGTTTACTTAAAAACCTATCGTGGAGAAGCGCGAGGTCACGACTGATATGTCTTCAAGTTATTACTTGCAAAAGCCACAGACCAGGAGCACTGAGCAGCTTAGGTCTTCCTGGAGAGTGTTTCTTAAAGATTTTCTGTTTATGCGCAGTCAATAGTTGCAAAGCTCAAGAGTAAAGCAATTATATGGAATAGGATTTCCTACCCGATTCTACTTCATGCAGTGGCCATTAAGGAATGGAAGCAACTTCGTTTAAGTACCTTTTGCCTATTCAATACAGCATTTTAATACATCGCCTTACAATCCGGTTGCTCTGGGATTTGGTCCAAACACAAGTTTATGGAAGTTTAAAAAAAAGAGGAGGGAGGGAGGGAACAAGGGTGGGGGAGGAGGAAAGGACAATCTCTGGATATTAAATGAGAGTTGAGACGGATCAGTTGTAACGACTAAATTTATTACAGTAATACTCTGTTGTTATTGCGGATCGCGGCAATCGCAATTGCGAATTTCTTCTGTTAGCAACAACACCCTGATGACACCCTCCTCAACATAAACAAAATTAGGGGCGTACTGAAGTCTAAATTACTGACAGATTCCTAAATGTCCCTCTCTTACTAGTTTTAAAGAAATATACGTATGGTAACAACAAAGAGGACTAAGCTAAATACTAGTACAGGAAAAAGTCAAAGTTTTGATGCATTACTTCTTCATCAAGCGGTGGCCATTTTGAATCAGAGAAAAGAGTTTTGTTCCTGCATGTCATCCGTCTTTTAATTTAGAATATTAACTTTTCTGTTTTATATGTTGTTTCCTAATTGAGGGGTACTGGCCTGGACTGGCCTGCATGAGCGTTCCTAGCCGCTCTTCCTGTCATAAGAGTGGTTGTAAGGATCATTCGCCCTGTGTATTTTACGTGTACCTTTGCGTATGAACACATGATAAGAACGCCCATGCAAGCCAGCCCTGAAACGTCGACTTTGTCATAATATTTAGCTTAACGTTTTCCTTGTTGTTATTGTTACATTATTCCAACCACCAGTCACGTGTTTAGTTTTTACAAAATACGTATCTTTCTATTTGAACATTACCTCTCCCACGTGAGACGGACAAAGCTCCTATACACTGCTCTTTAATTGTGTGTTGCGTTGAGAGCAAGTTTACCCTAATTATTTCACAGTAACGGAGAATTCGATCCCTGTCCGAAGAGCGGAAGAGAGTGTCGATATTCAGGGGCTTGGTGTTTGTGATGGAAACCGCTCTTCAGTGAGTAGTCAGAAATACATATTTGCATTTATTAACACAATATTATGACTAAGTTGCAGCTGTCGCTTCGTCAGCTAGTGATCGCTCTCTAATCTAGTCCTGTCACGCGCGGCAAAAATGTCTACTTTTAAGCGCTATTTACTGCTACGAAATATTCATGTTCGCACAACGATTTCAGTTTTAGAACGTTATAAACGTAATACTGTTAACTTCGAACCAATCTTTTTAGATCTTCTGTTTCTTGCTGTCTGTTTCTTTTGGGTGAGCTGTTTTCATTTAAGCTTTTCTGCTTTCGTTCTAATCTAAAAATATTGTTTGCTGCTTTTACTTGATGTTTGCAATTTGTGTGTGTGTGTGTGTGTGTGTGTGTGTGTGCAATCATAGTTTAAAGCCACATTGTGATGAAAGAAAAATAATAAATAAAAATTATCTTATTGACGGCAGCATTTTACTACACTTAAACAGACCTAGGAACTGCAGCAATGAAATTGCCGTGTGAATGCACGTACAGCCTACATTTTCCAGAAGAAAGCACACGAAGTTCACAGAAGAATGAGCAAAGATAGCTTTCAAAGAGGGACACGAAAGCTTGAGTTTTAATGAGCTTTTGTGATCAATCCTGTGACATTTCCTCTGCATTATTCTATACTTAATAATCTTACGCTAGAAATGTTCCAGGTAGCCTTAGCCTCTAAACACTTTTTCTAGCAGTCTCGTTATTGCAACTTCCTTCTGGACTCTAGAGCTAAAGTGAACAAGCTTTTTATTGGATGCCGCAAGCTTGATTTGAATCCTGCAGTGTCAGACTGGAACATTGGTCGGTGCAGCTCGTCGTCCAGGGCAGAGTCGAAATCCGCCCCAAGCACCGCCGAGTAAGATGGTGATAGAAGCTTGTCGGAAGTTCAAGTACCGTAAGAGATTTTACACAGCAGCAAGAAACGAATATCTTTGCTCGCTCCTCTTTGGTGTACCCCACCCACCCACCACCACGACATCCTTCGCAGGGCCTCAAAGTGCAGAAGGCGTTTTAGCTCCAACGGTGCTGCATTATACGGGGCTGGCCTTCGACTTGCGCTTCTTAAACTATACATGGAGTGCAAAAGACACCTATGTGATCTGCACTTTAGCAGTCTCCGTGAAACTACAGACCCTGCACTTGTCAATCACCTCATATACGCATATTCGAACTACCGAGGTTACCTGTTAACGTTTTGTTGTTACAGACTTCGTCTTTATACCCAAACGATGTCAAAGAAAAACGAAACAGCTCTTTCATATGCGGCAGCACATTATGAATCTGCACCTGCCTTATCATCAGATACTCAGAAACAGAACCCTGCCAAGAAACAATTTTTCCAGTTGTTAGAACCCCATTAAAGAACAATTTCTTCCAGCTGTACTTCATTATCTGTTCTCGTAATATCTTTGTGTTAAGCTTTTAAATGTGAATTTTCATTGAGGTTTTCGACTTCGGGTGTTTTCATTCAACGAATGTGAACGAATTAAAACTTCTGAGTTCTGCAAAGCGATGTACAGCTGTCCACTGTCATTATTAAATTATGTTAGAAGTACGCTATTATACTTTGCAGTTACACACTTGGTGAAAGGAGATGGATCGTCGAAGTGCAAAATCTTAAATAAATGTAGCGATGATTGCGGTGTTTATATTTCTTTTCTTTTTTTTTGAAAAATATTCTAAATATTCCTTAGAACCGTTTAAAGTGTGCTCTTTCACATCCATTGAACTTCATGCGGATGTTCGCGAGCCGAAAGGTTACACCCAACAAGAAATTTGCTAATTGCAGGAACTTTCCTAAAAGAAATCATGCATTTGAAGTTAAATAACAAGAAATGTAAGGTTTGAAAAAGGACAAAGCCGAGAAAATACACATAATCAGCGGCTCCATCCGAAATGAATGCCAAATTCACTAGCATTATCTCATCTCGTCTCGTCTCGTCTCTTCTCGTGTCTTCGGCGTGCTTGCTTGGCTTCTAACTTTATCTCTTTTTTTGGCCTTGGTTTTTTTTCTTAGTTTCTCGTTGTTCCACCTTACTCTATTGTAACGGTATTTTCGTGCATATGTACATATGTATGTTTTTCAGTAGACAGGTGGGTACTGTCGTGCACGGTTCCATGCCTAATACTCCTGTCATGTACTAATGCTTGAAATTATACGAAGTGTCGTTCTTGCAACGTATCCATATTATTGTTCAGTGTTGCATGATAAAATCCAAAATTTAGCCAGTGGAAATTCATCCCGTGACTGGCAATATTTCCTCTGAGCGATTCTTCTGCCCCATGAAAGATAATTTGCTCGAAGTCTTCTGACGGCCATGTAATCTGCTTCAGAGGAAACCCCCCCCCCCCTTACCCCCCCCCACACACACAAATAAAAATGCTGCAAATAATCTGCAATGGCTTTACCCCCGCTGTCACCTCCCTCCCTCCAAGACATGATCTCGTGCCCATTTGATAGGGACCATTATGTCTTTGTGTATTTCTATATGAAAAGAAAGAGCTTCGGAATGTACAGTTAATAAAAGAAACTCTGCATGCGAAAACATATGGTATTTTGCACACAGGGAAATAGAGAATCGTCTCCTCCATCACATACACTTACACGTGCACGCGCATCTATGTAGTCACAAGTATGCCACTCCCCCAACCCCCCCCCCACACACACACACACATATATACTGAGATGTATTGTTCGTACTTCAGCAGTACATTATTATCAAAACCGTTCAGGGCCGCTGTTACAATTAGCGTCTGTTTGCCGAAGACAAGGAACTTTCGTGTGCCACGTGCGCAAAACTCAGCACCATAATGCAGCGGTCGGACAAAGGCAATAATTATCTCTGCCACTGTTGACACATCGGCCATACTGTTAGAGGTTACGCGCGTGTCGTTAGACATACACCTTAAACAATAAAGCGGGTGGGTGGGTGTTTGTTCCCTAACGTCCCGCCGCAAACTAGGTGCATATCAGGACGGTGTTGCTTAGACAAAGTTTACGTGTTGCCACAGGTGGAACTGCTGTTGCAACACGGGCTTCAGTCTTCAAATGCCTCTGTCCCTTCCACGCTCTTTCTCTGTCTTTCTCACTCACCACGCATGCATACACAAAGACACACGCACACACACACGCGCGCGCGCGCACTGTGCCCACAAATGTATCTGTTATCCAGTTCCTTGCATACGTAGGTTTGTTTTGGGTTACGAAGACAGAAGGAGAGGCACACATATATGCACATTCATACATGCACGCACACACACACAACATTCGTACTTATTGTGCGTGCTCACACACACATGCACGCACGCGCACACACACGCACGTATACACATATACATATATGCACGCACCCTCCCGCACGCACGTACACACACGTTTCAAATCATTATTTTTCTTTTAAAAAAACTTAAGGACGTGTTTGATTTAGCACAGATGTGCACGTGGATTATGAGACAACGTGGTGTAGACATTTTGTCTACGTCAAGGGGAGACGTTTAAAGGGTTAGGAAAAAGTGAAAGAAAAGATAGAGGACAAAAGGTAAAAGGACAAGATAAAGGGAGATGAACACCCTTCAAATCGACTAAAAGCAAAAGAACCACAACACATAAACAAGTCCTCAATAAAGAGTACCTGGAAAATGCCCCCAGCAAATAAAACTACATAACCATCAGCATACAATTAAGTGGTTTCTATCTACAGAGACCATTCGCGATGATTGTAGAAGAAAACGTGTGTACATTCTCTCTGCACTGTTCAGTGGTTCGTTATTTCCACTCCACCGGTCGTCAACAAAGCTGCAGCCGTGCAGGAGTTATCGAACTTGGCAGCGTGTAATACTTTACCTGAAACCCAATTGACTGTGATTCATCACCTGTTGTCGATGGGAGAGAGAGGATTGTCTTTTCGTCTCCAGGAAAAGGCAGGTCTCCCAGCTTCTGGCCTTCCCTGCAGGTCACGTGACATCGGTGCGTGCATGTGGCTTTAACAGATTCCCGCCTGAAGAGGCCGAAGGGATTCCAGAGGCGAGTTTTATCAACACGAAGAACGCAAGCGGCTAGGAGTTCTTGCTGTCGATTGCTCTGACATTGCTACCTCGCCCACCTCGTGGTCTTGGCGTCTTATATGCAACTCGCCGCCGATTTCCTTCCTGTTGAGTTGCCGCCTGAATGCTGACATCGTCGCGAGGAGACCTTGTCGTGCCAGATGGTCAGTCAGAATGAATGAATCTCAGGCTGTGATCCCGCGTTTTCCACTCGAAGTGAGTGGCTCGCGGCTGTACGTTGACTCTCGCGAGGTCTTTGAGGCTGGCATGGCTGTCCGGAAGAGGGGAAAGTATAAAAGGATGGGAGCTAAATCGCTGCTTGGAAGTCCGCACGCCTTTCTCCTCCCCAATCCTAGGCTTCTCCACAGCCCTAAACCAACACAGGCAGGGGAAAGCTGCGGAGGTTTTCATTGCATAATCATTGTATTTTACAGTTACGTCTGATAATGGAGATTTTGTGCTTGTCACAGCTTTGTTTTCTTAGCAGCCTGAGCTATTTCCCATTGACGAGTTAAAGCAGCTGATTACCACTCCTTGTCAGTGGGTTAAATAGGGTGTTTTATGAAAACTGCAAGCGCCTTAATTATGACGAGACCTGCTATAGGCTCTCCGCAAGACTGACCGAAGAAGACAGTTCTAGTTTCATTTCGAAAGGCAGCGGAACTTCCCGCATTCGTTTGCCCCATGTCATAAACTGTAAAAAAAATCTGTATTTAGTTTTCCTCTCCGAATACTTTCCTCGAGTCAACAGGATACAAAAATTTCTAACGTCACAAAAAACCAACACGAGGGGCTCAATGTTATATTGTATCAATACCATAAACAATTACTATTTTCATTCTTGCATTGCGTGAATTGTATTAAACTGTATGCAATTTTAAACTTTGAAATCAAATGCTGATATATAGAAGTTAGCACTATCAAATTTTCATAGCATCAAAAAAGTTTTCCTGGTAACTTTAGTCTACGGCAAAATATGTTTAAATTATCCAGAGTACAGCTTTCCCAGACTTCCTTAAAGGTACTCTGACGCATGTTACAAAGTGCACATAACGGATTTCCATCAAAATGTCTTCGAAGGTACTCCTCGTGTTGAATGCACTTTAGCAGAAACCTTTCGTATCATTACAAACACACACTCATTATCTAAACGCGCTAGAAAACATTTGGGGGGTCATGTACATGGTTGGCTGGAGGATCTGGGAGCCCTCTTTGATGTCAGGACCAGGATAGGCAGATGAGAAACCACAGCCTTTATATTGCGCTAACGGCAAAAGTCTCGTAAATTTCGCTATTATCTCGTTCTGACTAATTAGCCAGCTGCTCCAACCGTAGAAAATTCAAGTGTATATCCACAGTGGACATGCTTATAGGAAGGAACATGTGAATAGTTCGCGAAAGAAAAGCAATATCGAGTAGTTGGTAGCAACTGTGACATTTTGTGTTCAATACGGGCTGCAGCTTCCTTATGCATGGGTAGAATGTGCTGCACCTTTCAGCTGCTTCTTCTGAAAATGTTAGCGTTACTCCTAACTGCTTCTCGGCTATTTTTGGTATTTTCTTAATTTCGTGAAATGTATCATTTGCGCACTTAATCCCTTTCATAACAATTAATACATTACTAGCTTAGAATGTTCCCTGAAAAAGAAAAATTCTTAACCTTATTTTTGATCCATTATGGGTTTTTTGCCTCAAAAGCTGGCGTTAGAGAGGGAGGGGGTATCCGGTCATTCTTGTTGCGCTGACGACCCCATTTCTCTTCATGTCCTATGGTAATCGAGTTTGTCCTTCCAGAGCCAGATCCCTTTAAGGATCAGTAAATTAAAATGCGCTTAGGGGTATCCTCTAGAGGTTAGTGACAGAAGAACAAATACAATTCCATGTGTTGTATTTCACATGTTGTATGGATCCAATATTTCAGTCTATGTCGTGACCGCATGCAAAATTTATACGCGATTACAGAACCCCCTGCAGCTTAGTTTTGCACATCGAAAGACAGATGATAATTATTAGGTGCGAAATCAGTGAAAGGAAATAGCAGTTTGCTCACATACGTCTTCCGTGGTGCGCCATCTCGACAGAAACTCTCCTGTACTCAGACTGTGTCTGGCACTATGACCCCCTCCTCTCAAAGCGCAGGTTTGCACGAAGGGTGGGGATAAAGGAACAGGGGCAGGCCTTTTGAGAGCATTCCACAAAACAACTATTCCAGAGTCCATGATACAAATATAATCTCTCTATATTGTATCCTAATATCCACCCGTGTGGAAAATGCAATTTAGTTTTTACTATTATTTATCGATTTTTAAAGACAAAAGACCCCTCAGAATGTGTATTCTGGTTATAGTCTTTTCTGTTTTAGCGATTTAGACTTCCTGTTGTGGAGACCAGCGCTTAATGAAACATTCTGTTAGTTCTGAGCGCAGTTTCTGTGATCGAGACAATTCACAGCAAAAAAGCGACTCGCGTCTAGAAATGAATGTTTCAGTAGATTTAATTCAAACGAATAGAAGCCGCCATTAGAAGCTCTGCGAATGCTCGCGAACTTTGACAAAAGCCCGACTGCTGTTGTGTGTGAATGCTACGTCTGACGTCAAATCACACAGGTTACCATGCACCACCTGCACAGTATTGTCCGGTTTGTAGCAACATCAGGTTGGCATTAAATTTTTCAACGCATCTGCTAGAGATACAGACCAGCAGTGACAATAGGTGCTGTCCGCTCTACTGACCATTTGTCAATGGCATTTAGCATGTCCAACAGCGCATAACAACCGAAAAGTCAATAAGTACTGTTCTTAAAATTAATAGCAGATTAAATGTGTAGTTGTTGTTGTTGACGTCGTCGTTGATGGTTGTGGTGGCGGTAGTGGCGGCAGTGGGAGTAGGAGTAAATCAAACCCAACAGCAACAGTGATTACAGTACTAGCGATAGTACCAGTGACAGTATCATCATCAGCAACAGTGATTACAGAACCAGCGATGGTACCAGTGACAGTATCATCAGCAACAGAGATTACAGTACTAGCGATGGTACCAGTGACAGTATCATCATCAGCAACAGAGATTACAGTACTAGCGATGGTAGAAAGACAGTATCATCATCAGCAACAGTGATTACAAAACCAGCGATGGTAGCAGTGACAGTATCATCAGCAACAGAGATTACAGTACTAGCGATGGTAGAAAGACAGTATCATCATCAGCAACAGAGATTACAGTACTAGCGATGGTAGCAGTGAGAGTATCAGCAGCAGCACTAACAGTAATTTAGCGCAATCATCTCAGAAGAAATGTGACGATGATTAGAGGAAATCAGGCAGCCGCTGAACTAGTTCCCGCGACGCTCAAACTAAACAGAACATTTCATCCTGCACTAGGCCTGCCTGGAAAAGCCCGTCGGCTGCAACTGAATCATTGATGAATTGCGTTAGGAATGCCATAAGGACATCGAGACAGTAACAGTAGACGGTAGCGGGTAAAAGTCCCATCACTGGAGGTTTTTTTCTTTTATTTCCGAGCATTTGTCTTTTGATTGCGGTCTTCGGCGGAGAGCAAAGGACGTTTAAACATGTTTAGACGGTAAACGATAACCTGACAGTGTTGGTTTGCAAGTGACTTGAATTCTTCAGGAAGTCAGCAAAACAGTCTAGAAAGTCATATTCACAGGCGCGTTGCGCGCGTGCAATGCGCGCGCGCGCACACACACACACTTCCTGCAATACGCCCACATGTTGATGAAAATCAACAGATCTCTTAGTATGACTCTAAGTTCTCTGAGTTTCTGACTGGGCGTTTAAGGACTTTTTATTAATGAAATAACTTTCCAGAGGGAATCGCCTTAGCCAGCAGTTTACACGCAGAGGACTGATAATTCCACTAGGTAGCGCTCACGCAACGTCTCTTATATATGACATTTGTAAAGCACTAAACCTTTGGCATTAGGTACAAGGGACGCAAACATGTAGAATATCATTTCCATCTCTCCTGCAAGTCCGAAGCAGTAACAGAAGGGCTTCCTTTTAATGCAGTACATGTCATGACGACAGTTGTCAGGCATCATTCTCAATACAGTCACAGAATTAGATTCCCTGATGGCAGCTTTTTTATTTATGCCACTGGATGATTTCGATCTGAAGCGAGCGCCCTCTATAAGAGAGAGTGAGTGGAAGCTGACTTGTTTGTTTTATTTTTAGAAAACAATATCTTATCACAGCTTGGTCTTCAAAGAGGATTACCAAGGCGAAAATAAGGGTTTGAAGTAGTCCACTCATTTATTGCATGCTGGGGTTGATGGGAAAGAACTCCCTGCACCTTGCTGTTGTTCTGCGCGTTTGCTAGTAAGCAATAACATCCAGTTAAGTAGAAATTTTAACTGCTTGATTCCGACCGGAATGCTGACAGCAATGACACTGCTATGACCCTCGCGTATTGTAGCCCAGACATTCCAAACATACTTGATTCTTTGCTGTCACTGCAGTGTACTGTCTTCCCAAAAAAGCAACATCGACCGATATACTTCAAACCTTAGCATCCCAGTCTTACGGCTAACCTGCTAGAATCTGCTGTGTGTCAAATGAAGGAATTCCGAAATATAGATGAGTTGAAGTGAGACAGCAGAACGGCAAAAGCGAATCTGAAGTGACATAAGAAGAATATTTTATTTAATTCTGCGTAGAGCATCCAGATAACAAATGCGCAATTGAAAACAAAGCTTGATTTCTCGCACTGAAAACCTAAGCGATAACTGTCGAATGCGGCCGGCTCTCTAACCAAGGAAGCAAAAAACACAGCAAGGATCCACCCCGCTGAAAAGGGGATTAATTCGCACAGTTCTACCGATTTCTTCTTTCCTTGAAAGCAAAAGACATTTGAAGAACGCTGCGTGGAAAATAATTCCAGCTGGATTTCCTCTTTTGAATGTCATGCGCGTTGACAATGGTTGCAAGAAATTTGACCCATGCCGCGCAAGCAATATTGCGTTACTAGGGACACGACAAGATGCGAAACAGCCAAGGTAATTCGCAGTTTGTCAGACAAAATATCGACAGGCTCGCGTTCATTGACTTCAAGACTGGTTTAATGTATTGCATTAAAGCAAAGACACCTTACATGTTTGAGGAAAAAGTCGATGTAACTTTTCGCATTTCCGAACTTTACACACATCATTTGCTACCAAAAGAAAATCAGACAAATCAGATAAACTTCCATTTCTTGTTTTTAATGAAAAATTAAAAGGCAGCATAAACGTCAGACACACGTCGTTTAAATTCCGAGAGCAGCAGAAGTCGCAAAGGTCACGAAGGCATCATGCTTTAAGAGCCAAAGACGCTGTGTTAGCTTTGTTTACCAATGATGTTTGTTCCCAGTTAATTGACTTCCTTGGCTGCAGCATTTGCGGCGTGTATAGCGTCTCCTGCGATCAGGCGGCCAGCCTGACACGGGGGATTCCAGTTGCCAGACTGGCTTGAAGTTGTTGCTGGGTGCGGTGTCTTCAGCCGATGGAACTAACACGTTCTCGAAACCTATCCCTCAGGAGGCCTGTGTCCAGTATTTTGAATGTGGCATTAAAATTACCTGCCATTCCGGACCTGACAAAAACTTTTGTTGGTTGAAGAACCGTCTTCAGAGCCAAAACGAAAGAATTGTGATTTCTGCATTAATGTTCGCTGCATGTACACCTAACATGTTAAACCGACAGTTTAATTCATGAACTGTGAGGTCATTTACTAGGGAATAGGGGAAGAGCAGTACAGCTTGAGCTAAATTCCCGTAGCACAAAGAAAAACCACGGATGATTTCAATCACTACATGTATATTACCCCTCCCCTTTTCCTCCCTACATCTATCTCAGTCACTCTTTTCAGCGCTTAGCCTCGCACGGTCGCATGCACGTAAACTTGTCAGCTGGTATGTCAAACATTGAAAGCCGGCCAATTAAACATGATACACCAAGCAGCCAAACAAACAAACGAACAAAAGCAAACAAACAAACGAACGAACAAACAAACCAGAACACACATAAGAAACGACAGAACGAACAAACAAATATAAAAAAGAACACAGTGAAAGCTCATGCACAGAAATACAGAAGCCGGGAAAGAGCGATGGATAGAGAGACAGTCAAAAAGCGGCGACAAGGAGAGAGAAAGAGCAAAAGTTACATAATATTTGAAATTGTGATTCACACGCCCAGCCTTGGTAACCACTGAAATAGTAGACCGTTCATAGCCACCGTCTTGTTTCCGCGTGTCAGTATCCGCAGAATAAATATGAGATTCACTCATTTTGAAAAATTGTGTTTCGTGAGATGGTGGAGAGATAACCACGAGAGAGCAGCGAGTGTTAGTGGAAGTTGCATTAGCCAAGAATTATGCAACTCGGTTTTCCCTGACAGTGGTTTTTAAAATCCGGACAAGGAAAATGGTCGAAATGTGATACCTTCAGACCAGCATCCACACAACTCAAATTCGCAAGTCTGAAAAGTAGAGAGGTGTAGTTTTCAAACTTTTTGCGATTACCGACTAGGCCACGAAAAGCTCAGCGAGAAGGGTTAATTTGACCGTAAATTTCATTTCTGGTGAAAAGGTCACTTACGCGTTCTTCCTAACCAGATGACCTCCTCTTCGCGTTTTAAAGATGGAGTGGCCTTGGGGACGAGCGAAAGACGAGAGAGATCCGACTTAAGTCCCCGGTTTAAGGAGATGGACACCTGTTGGGAAGTAAATCCTGCTGCCTATCTGGCTCTGTTAGCTGAAAGAGATTTTCCAGTAATGGCGGGGATTCGCGTCATGTATAATCTACGTCACTTCCAACGGGACAGACACAGAACAGTTTGGATAAAATAACGGACTCATTTTATCTCCTGTTTGTGTTTCATCTTTACGCGTCTGAGTGTGCGCAAGGAAAAATAACTGAAGGCAATAGGCAGAAGTTTGACAACCATAGCGCACAGGGAGCGAGTTTAAATGCAGATTTAAACATGAACTATTATGGGGTTGTCAAACAATGGCTCGCTAATAAACAACGTGTATGACCCATCTAATTGATTCTTAAGGTGTACTGTTTCTTTCTAATCTCTTTCTTTTCCTCTTTCTCTCTTCAAAGCGCTTATATCTGTAATATTTATCAAATTTGTGTTGATGATCAAGTAGCCCATTTTCTTGTTTGTTTGATTTTCATTGTAAGTGCAACGTAGTTGTGTTCTTCTTGTATTATATCTCACTTGTATAATAATACAATTTCAAAGGAGAATAACTTTAAATGGATCATTTTAAAGCATCTTTAACGTTAAGCAATTTTTAATGGCTTGATTGCAAAACAGCGAACAGGAAAAAAAAAACTTCTCGCACCACTTATTACACTCTGAAGTACAGCTGAACTTTCCCAACTAATCTGAGCGGTGTCAGACCTAAATTTGCAGTTTGTCAAACCGCAGAGTTAATGGTATCCCTGTATATTTGAGACATTTACTTAGCTAAACGCCCTCTTTTTTTAAAAAGCGCCGAAGTTACAACTAGAAAGTAGCTCTGACTAGACAGTAAGACAGTGATGTTTCGGTGACTTGCGTGCACTGAAAGAAAGATTGGTTCGCTTGTGATTATGATAGGTAGGCATAGACTTATTTCGTGGAGAGATGTTCACAAAAGGATGAAAGAGAATAGCGAGAAAGAAAGAAACAGAAAAAGAAAGACGCAAAGAGGGGGAGTGAGTGAGATAAGACAGTCTCTTAACATCATTCAGAAGAGCAATGGAACCCATTCAGTTAATGTGCATAATCCCCCTTTTTTGCACGAAAACCTCGCTGTTAACATTCATAGTTGTTTGTCGGAGTTTCGATAGTTTCTCTTGTCAAGGGCAGATAATCCGAATAGCAGAGGATGATTGGCCCAGATCTGGCCAATGGTAAGGAATCGGCTAGTACTGGGAGACCCACCACCATGTGAACGCGCAGAACAACTGGAACCAATCAAATGACGAGCTCTATTTACGATGTGTAACAAGCGGAGCCAATCAAATGGCGAGCTATATTTCGAAGGTCTTTCAAGGGGCGGGGGGAAGGGAGGGAGAGGGCGATGTTCCGAGAGGAGGGGGATTTAGGGGAAGGGGAAGGGGTGGGGTTAGGGTGGGGGCTAGGAGTAGGGGATAGGTGGGGGTTGGGGGAGGGGTGGGGTGGGGTATAGGCAGTAAAGATCTTCCAGAAAACTGCAAGGTTTTCAGTGGTGACCCTACGAGATTAGCATATTTTACGTGATACTGTATTTTGATTGGCTTCAGTTATTCTGCGCGTTTTCATGCTCCCACTGCCAGTTTAGCCTCAGGGGCCGTAATGCTGCGTCCCTCGCCCGGTCACATGCTCGAGCCTCTCTCACCTGCTAACAGGCTTTGATGACTTCTGCGGCTCTGCTACGAACAGACAAGTCCTAAGGTCATGCATGACGTCTCGTGCGCCCATGCGCGGTGTAGCGTTCTCCCGGCAAAAGTCAGGGAAGCGAGGCATCGTTGGCATTTCGGAAAAAAGATTGTGCATCACTACCAACGACAACTGTTGGGAATTTGTTCTTGCTTCTCCCAGGAGAAAAGTTAGAAAAAAAAATAACCAGTAACACAGGCAGGATACTTTGTATGAGAAACTATCAAAGCGCCTAGTTGACCGGGAAGATGATTAATTAATGTATCAATGCTAGAGCTGCCTAACCACCTGGGCTCGCCATGTGCACTCTCTTGATGCTGCAGCGAAAGATTTGGTCTGAGCTTTCACGAGGCACCTGCTGCCTATCGAGGCGGTGATGTGTGCCAGCAACGGCTATTGATCTGTGGGTGTTGGGCATCGTTTCTTTTTCCGCACGTCCACCGTTTACTCTCTGAGCTGTCAGAGACAACCTCTGAGGATTATCTCAGTAAGGGAATTCGGTCCTGATGCGGCCTTTTACATTCACGCACGCACTCATCTGCTACAGAAGAGACGTACGTCCGCACGCAATCTACTGCACAAAACTCGCACGCCCGCACAGGCACCTGCATCGGCCCACACCCATAAAGATACGCACGCACGCACGCACGCACGCAAGCAGTCAGGAACTTAATGCTGCGGGACCTTACATAAATTTTGAATTTTATAATTTAGGATTATCTGTCTCGAGCTCATTATAAAAGTCATTTAGGAAAGTGTTTCTCTAATGACGACTGGAGAAGCACGTGCAGAGATCGAGCGCTTATGCAACCCCCATTTGGTACGGACGTGAATATAGTCGCTAACCTCGTTAGGGTGCGTCAGAAGAAAAGCATGCTTTGTACGTACAACTGAAATGCGTGGAGGGATGGGGGCATTGTACTTCTAACAGAGGATCCCTGCAAGATGCATCTGGGGATTCTATTAGTAAATGTGAGCCCTGTTTAAATATGCCTGTATAACTCGATGTGTAACTACAACGAGGACACTAAACTAAGATAAATGAATCAAGCTATACTGCAGAGAGAAAGGAGTGGCTCTTTTCTTCTTTTCTTCCTTCATAGATGTAACAAATGCACTTTGTGTTGTTTTCTTGATTTATTATGATACTCGCTGAAAGGGCGTTAATCCCCTACTACGCTGATTTTAGTTGCCGCTGTATGAACGTTCTTCTTACAACTGACAACGTCAGCTCTCCCACCCATCTCAAGCATCAGTCATTTAAAAAAAAGTACTATCACCTTTTTTAGTGGCATGGGTAAAAACGGCGACATTCTCCTCCCCAGAAATTAAATCCAGCCTCAGACGAAGGATCACGATTGTGTGACGGTCTCCTGTACACATATTGTATCTATATATATATACATCTACGCATTTCTTAGACTTGACAACTTTGTCCATACAATTGCCATCCGGCATACATGTGAGAAAATTAACACACACAGGTACGAAATTTGCTATGTGCAAGCATAATCGACGGCAAAGAGAGCCAGAAATAGAAGCCATTTGGATAACAACACCCAAATAATTACTCGTATGAAGGCTGGCTCCATTATGACAGAAGAGAGACGCTTCCAGAGAATTTCTGGAACTGTGCTGACTCGCTGTCTGCCCGGCCCTCGAGAAGAGGATAGAGTTGCCAATTGTTATGTTAATTACTTACTTGACGCTCGGTGTACTTCGCTGGCATGGCGTGGCTCTTGTCGGCTGTCATGAACTGCAGTCGTAAAACTGCGGTTAAGGGGCAGGGAGCGCAGCAAATTGCCACTTAGAGACTGTAGTCACGAAGATTAAGGTCCTGATACATCCACAGAAATCACTGCGCAAAATTGTGCATTTACGCCGAGAGGAAACACGTCTGACATGCCGAAATTAGGCATTTACCAACGTTCATCGTGCTTCCTCTTGCCGTAAATATAGGTTTGAGGGCAGTAGATGGGTCTTCTGAATTTTGGCGTGTATGCATATGGAAACATCTTTCTTTCTTTATTCCTTCCGTTCTTTCGTTTTCTTCCTGTTCTCCCTCTCTTTGTTGTTGTGCTTTCCTTCTTTATGCTCGTTTTGCTTCTTCCTTCCTTTCTTGCTCACCTCCTTCCCTTCTCCCTCCCACTGTTTCAACACTGACGAGTCGGGTCACCTGGCACCCTCTTGCAGTATCGCGTCTGCCCTTTACAGACGAAGAAAACTCAGCTTAACAAAATAGTGAGACTGAACCATGCAGGTGTCAAGAGTGAAACAGGCAAGGTAGATTCGCACCCTGGTGAGATCAAAGTCGAGAAATCTCTTCAAGCATTGCTCCTTCCTGTTCCCCTCTCAACACCCCTTGCGCTCGCCTCGCAAACTTCAAATCCATTAGCGTGACGGCGACTTGAAAGAAGCTATGAGCATTAAGGCCGTTTCAGACGCTGCAATAAATCGACCGTTGGGAGCACAGCTGGGCTTTAGGAGCCATTCCGTATCGACTGCGACACCTTGACGTCAACGGAACCACGCGCTGTCGCGTTTCAGCCAATCGGAAGTTGTGTGCCTTTAAAAAGTGTTTAAGAACGACACACCCTGTACTCTGTTCTGCATGGTGCATACGATTATTTTAGCATGTGTTGCAGCATTCAGACAATGATCAGCATCCCAGAGAACTAAGGAAGCTGTGTCTGTACGTGCTTATTTTTGTAAGAATTTACGTTTCATATCTTCCAAGTAATTCTCTCTCCTGGAAGCCGATAAATCAAAAGCTTCTGAATGCCAAACTGTTGTGGCCTACAGAACAAGTTAGCTGAGCCATTTTCCACTGCTGAATCTCGGACGTGGCAGAAGTGACAGAAATACCTTATCAAAGACGTCCCGGAATGAAGTGACATAACGAGTGATACAACTAAGGTCTTAAAAGCGTCACAGAAAGGACTGAGTTAACAGAAGCGACATAAAAATGTCTCAAGAGAGTGACAGCTAAGGACTAAGTTTTTATAAGGAGTGGGATAACAAAAGAATTGTCTATTATTGTTTTCACGTTATATGTGAAAAGGCCTTTGCCCTCATAACAACAAATAATATTAATAATATCCGTGTAACCTGGCAGAAGTTTGAAAATCTACCTTCACGCTCGAGGTGTTGTTTCTTTTGGATTTGTCACGCCAATGGTTTCACTTGTATATCATCAGTATGATGTCACCGTTATGAGATGTTATTCGTGTGATGTCACTTGTATATCATCAGTATGATGTCACCGTTATGAGATGTTATTCGTGTGATGTCACTTGTATATCATCAGTATGATGTCACCGTTATGAGATGTTATTCGTGTGATGCCACTTGTATAATATTATTTGTAGGATGTATTTCGTATGATGTATCATCCCTATGATGTCACTCATATGAGATGATATTCGTGTGATGTCATGCATATATTTCCGTCTTATGATATGAGGCTACACTCCTTCGTTACAGTAATATACTTGTCATTCCTTTGAAATTCACCACCGCGTTGTCGCCCATTTTTTGCCACCATCTTGCTCTGCGTCTCCGTTGATACTAGCATTACAAAAGCATCACAGCGCGGTGTAATCCTAGCAGCGATAATGGCTGCTACTGTAGCCATATTAGGCTGTGAACATGCTGTGTTGTAGAAGTCTCTGAATGAAATATAGAGGTGGTTAAAAAGCGTTCAAAGCAACTGTTTCAGATAGAAATAAAAAATATACAGACCCAACGACACGCTTACAGAAACAATATCTCCCGGTAGATCCCTCGAGGCCAAAAAAAAGTAAGTTTGAAAGTTTTTCTACAGAATCGCAGCTACAGGAGAACCCGTCTGGTATTAATTTGCGCTGGGGGAGTGAGAAAAAGACCCTGGGGGCTTGAGGCGTCCATCAAGTTAACCTATATACTGTCGAATTCATTAGATATTTATTTCCGGGTGTCCTTCAATAAATTATTTTCATTGCATTCACTGTGTGCTTCTGTCCAAAGCCAAGTGAACAAGCAAAAAAAAAGACATAAATAAATAAAAGGAGAGAGACAGAAAAAGAACGAAACAATGTAAGAGAGACAGAAGGAAGCAGAGAAAGAAATCAAGAATATATGTATCTGCCTAGTGACGTGTGATATTAGAATAAAACATTATTACACAAATAAAACAGAAATTATATCATGACCCGTTTGTTTACTTCCAAGACAGTGTACGAATTTCCGGCAAAGCAGATCTGTTAGAGCGAAAAGTAGAAAGTTCGCAAAGTGCAAGGAAACCATGGACATGCGCACACATAGTTATCAATGAAATCTCTCCGCTTTTGTCACTAGAGTACAGTCGTCCCTCAGTTATCGCGGTTAATAGGGACCAGAACCGGCCGCGATAAGTGAAAAACCGCGAAGTAGTGTCACCCTCTCATTTTTAACATACGTACATTTTTTGTGTGTGTATAATATCAATAAGTGCATATGAAACCATATAAGTGCATATGTTATCATCAGAACATTAAAGAATAGTTTCAAACATGTAAATAAAATATTAATAGTATATATAACATACATAAAATAATGTATAAATAATATAAATATGATACGTGTGTGCAACATACGTAGATGTAACTAAAGTGTACATACTGTAAATATGTTTTTAGAACTCTTTTATTCTTATAACAACGTGGATTTTGAATTGTGTGGGCACTCCCTACCTTCTGCTGGCATGCGGGCAACTTTCGCGCCATAATTCTTCAATTTTGAATTTTAGATGAATATTTTTGAACAATCCGCGATGTACTGAGGCCGCGATAAATGAACCGCGAAGTAGCGAGGGATGACTGTATTGAGTTCTCCTTTCCTGACACGTTTAGTTTTAGCTAAGCCTAACATTCGTAATAAAGAGAAACGGAAGCAAAGGACAGTGGGATACCTATATATCAGTAAAGATATTCACCGATACAAGGTTTTGTCTGTTGTGATTAGTTGTCAAGGGTTTACGTGCTTTCCGGGGTTTTGGGGGGCGAGGAGGAGGAAGCTTGGTAGAATGACGGACTTCAAAGACAGGGATTGACGAGTACTTTCAGTCTTCCGTTGTTTCCTATCAAGGATTGCAATACATTATCTTCAACACCGAATTATTAAGCTGGCTGTCAATCTCCACTTTAGGCCAACGATAACCTAGGAAGTATGTGTTCAAATCACGGACTCTAGATCTCTGCAACTGATGATGTGGAAGACAACAAAGAAAGCAAACACAAACAACATAAACAACAAACTGATGCAGCAGGTTTATAAAAGTTAACACAACTGAAAACTTTTATCGCAACGCACACCACTGTAAAGAACTCTGCCGACCTTAAATGTTCCAAGCACTTCTCTCTAAGATGCACCTCCATGCAAAACGTGGTCGCATTTCTGACGATGATGTAAGAAATGTGCGCGATTAGATGGTTCAAACAGTGCGACTATAAGCTCCAATGTTTTCTGTCCGGCCTATTCTACGTCTGTGGACGAGATACTCACATCACAACAATCCTCGATGGCCTCTGCTTTCGACTAATTCCCTGGTGTAAAATTGAAATCGATTTTATTATTTTTTCTTAATCGGAAAGGCATTCATTAATTTTTACTCCCGAGGATGTCATCAGAAGACCTGACAGGGGACTCTGTAGTACGATAATGGCCGCACAGAGGCAAGGAATGAGCGTCATATGAGATTAAGAGAGGAGTGGAAAGTGAGATCGCGTTTGACAATAAGGTCACACAATGCGGTTATTGACAGCAACGATGATAATCATTGCCAACAAAACTTTTTTTGACATTTTGCCGTGAGATCATTCTTTGAACAGGTTGCATCACCGCATGGTGCCTCTGCCCTCCTTCCCCGTCTGTTTGTACCCTACCTCTGTTCTCCTTTCTCTGTTCGCTTTTGCTTTGCTCGCTTGTTCGTTCTTCTGTCTTCGTTCATTTTTTTTTCATTTTCCTGCATGAAATATGGACAGTTACAATCACTAATGGAAGGATCAGGAAGGAATATAAATAAAAGTAGGAGAGAGACACTGTTACCGTTACAGTTTAATTTTTTTCCCTAGTCATGCGTTTTTTGTTGTTGTTGTTGTTGTTTTGGCTGCGCAAGCACTTACGTTTACGTAATTAATCATTGGCTATATCACCCAGATAGCCTTATGTAGACCTTTTGTTTTGATATCCGTATTATTTGAAGAAAAAGAAAAATCTGTCAGGAACCTTTTTCTCTTCGATCTATCTTGCAATTGGCTTTCCTAATGGGACGAATATTCGATATGCGTTTCCGAACTTTACACAGAAAACCAGGTTAGGTGAACCAGGACGGTACTATGTCCGATTAGAGAGGCGTCTGGATGCCCAACCGTTTGTTGGAGACATTTTCAGTTACCAGCTCCTTTTCACAACCAGTGTACCTCGTCTCCCACAGGCCGAGCCACACGCCCATGTACCGTCATACATGCGACACAGGAAACTACACACTACTGTACTGTGTCCGAACCCAGCCCCCCCCCCCCCTCTGACTCGAATCGAAGAATTTCAGATTTACGTGCAAGAACAGCTTCGCGCCTTGCTTTCTCTGACCTGTCAATCACGCTTCTCTGATATTGGACTATCGCGGTCATGCCACGAGATCATTTTGTCTTGTATTGGCAGGTAGTTTATCAGTCCTTGCTATGACTTCACTGATAGTTTTTCTCTTTCTGACCACATTTTTTTCTTCATTTCGTGTGTCTTTGTCTTTCTTAACGTTACATCTTGTTGCATCTTCCTCGTTTGATATGATTTCGTTTTTTTTCCACAAATCTAACTGAATAAGAAACACGCAAAACCCTTTTTTTTTCTCCTTCAGATTATACTCATTCTCGTATTAGACATTTCTTTTCCCTCCGTCGATTACACAGCAGAATAAAATGCTGGTAGAAATCTCTGACTTCAATCATTCACTGGTTTGACGGCAATTCTTTAAAAAAATGCATTCATTCGTCTTGTGGCATTTATTTCTCTTCTTGCGGGCCGCAGCGGCTGTAGTTCCCTTATTTCGTTTTAATTACATTTTTTAAAATTTACTTTGCGTCCAGAGCATGGCGTCACCCTGGCCAGCCTCTGTCTAGTCTCTGTCTCTGCACTTGTCTGCTTGTTGGACAATAAATGATGGTTTATTCTTGGTCTGCTCCCTCGTGCGAATTTAAACTTCGCCTCTCGTCTGCATTTGATTTTGCTTTCCTTTCCTGCATATCACTGACAGCTTTGCGTGTACATGAAACCCCTGCATAATGACTTGCATGCCTTCTAATGACTCGCTTAACATCTGTTTTAACCCTTTCTCTATGAACGTCTGTTTTCCATGTTACGTGCGAGCGCCCAATTTCATGTCTTCCGTTTCTGAACATGGCTTAACATAGGCGAGGCGGAAAGTCATACGACTGCAGACTCTCTGCCTCCAGGAATAAAATACCTGCGTTTCCTCTGTTCCCTCTGTTCGTCTCTAAAACAAACTGGCATGCACGCAATTAAAGTTAGCAGCCATTTAGGTCCACGCACTGATTCTTTGGATATAGTCTTTGCTCGTTGGATCGAAACCTTCTGGACGTTTTTGCTAGCGGGTTGATCCCAACTTGGATCTTGTCAGGCGCTGAAAGAACGAAAGAATCGCGAATAATTTTTCCAGTCTGCCCTGACCGTCCTGCTGGACGAAGCTTGATTAGATAGGAAAAACTCTCTGCGAGGCAGAACCAGGGCGCCCTTTTACTGGTCTTCGACGTACCATAAATCTGAATGACAGTCGCAGAAGGCCCTGTGCTAACCCGTGTTCCATTATAGTGCAGACACGTTCATTGTTCCCAGGAAGCGACCTTCTGAAGAACGCTTGATGACAGGACGTCAAAGTACTTTGTACGTCTGTCCTCTTCTGAAAACCACGTTCGGAAAACGCGTGAGATTCTCTAGATTTTGGTACTAACTGCTCATACTCACTGCATCTGCGCAAATAAACACATATTGTACAGACAACAACAACAAGGTCAACAACGTCAACAACAGCATAAATTTTGCTGCTTTTTAAAAGTTGCTCTGCTAAATTAAATGAAAAAGTACAAATGCTTTCTTGCCCTGTAAATTACTCCAAAGGTCGTCCGACAAGCGAAACATTGCGCCTTAAGCTGGTCTAACAGAATTCGACTTGCTCGCATGACTGGTTCTTACTGCTTAAGTCCAGTCGCAAACTAGGTGCATATCATTAGGATGTTGTTTGCTTGAGACAACGTGATGCCACACTGGCACTGCTTCACAGGCTTCAGTCCCACCCAGTCGCATTATACAATCACCGGACCAACCAGTCCTAGTACTGTTCCCCATAGCGCCAGGCGTCTGGCAGGGCAGCTACTAGATTGCCTATTTTTAAGTCTGAGGTATGACTCGGCCGGGGCGCAAACCACCGACTTTCTACCTCAGTAGTGGTGCCTTCACCACTAGACCACCGAGGTAGTCGTTAGCTGATTGAGAACAGTGCAGCGTCGTCAGAACTAATTGTTTCCTTACACGATGCGGCCAAATCATATGAAAACATGGTAAAGAAATAGTTCTACTGTCAACATTTATATGATGGAAGCAGAAAGAGTGGTGGACCTCGAAATCGGATGCAATCCGCCGTCCAGTCCTAATAGGCAATGGGTACAGAGCATTTATCAGTAGACCTAGTCGATCTTTGCCACACACATATTCCAGACAGCAAGGTCACCCATGTTCGATGAAACTATTTTCGCCGTAATTCTTCTGTTTAAGCGAAAGATTTTTGTCAAGTTCTGACGACGCTGTGCCAAATCGCAAATTGTTATTGGAGATGGCTGGACTAGTAGTTCTTTGCAGCTTAATCCCACCGTGTAAGCCCGACATCAGTGGTTATCCTCACGCCAAGGATGACGTCAGGACTTCTCTTATCCCGGGTCGTCTGTTGACATCGTTTTCTATCAACCGGTCTGTAGCTAGTAGCTTTCTGGTGATATCCCTGGGGCTACGCCAGTTAATGTCTGTCCGTTTGCAGCGTAAATATTTCAACAAGGCATAAGGAAAATGAAGAAACTGTACGCGTGCACGAATCCACAAATGTCTCTGCCCGCCTCAAATGTGGAAGCTCCGCTTCTTTGATATTGAAGACTGTTCAATAGCTCACGTTGTCCTAATTAATTAATATTGCAACAGGATTGTTTCTTGACCATGTTTAGAGAGCTAATCGTCCAAAGTGCTGATAATATTTAGAGACGATACCCCGTGTTCGTTCAGCTGTTTATGGCCGTTTGTGATGGAGAGTGCGTCAGATTCCAGACCTGATCAAAAATGATCCACAAACAGGTCGGATAATCGATGTCGCTAGAAATTATGCACGACGTCATGAAAGTCCGGATATGTTTGTCAGGTGTGGGTGCGAATTAAACATGAGAGGCACAGGTAGTTATTTCCCTTTATAAACGTCTACGTTGAAGATGACCTTCTCTTAAGTGTTGGCATCGTTTTTATGTAAACTTTAAACGGAGAGGGTTACTGCCAAAATCTCTTCTATTTACTTGACGAATCTCTCTCCTTGTGTGCGTGTGTGTGCGAGCGCGCAAGAGCCTTCGGTTGCATGTGTGTTTGTGTAGAAGGGAAGAGAAGAGCTGCACTTCCTTGTTAAATAGGGAAAAAAAATACCGACGATGGTTGGCGGGGGTGGGAGACAGATAGACATCAACATCGCGCGGACCAAAACATAAACGCCCACGTGCTCAGGGCGATGCTCATTCACGCCGCGCGCAGCACGTAAAGAAGTGCGGAGGAAATGTTTCAGGAAAAGCACAATGGCAAGGGATGATGGAGCTGAAAATAACCGAAGCACAGCCCACTATGGCGATGACTAGTCTATTTGACACGGCAACCTTTGGCGCTGGAAATAAAGTCCCCAGAGGACTGCTAACGATTATTCGACCTTTGGCCTCTGCTTCTGATCTATACAACACCTTTAATGTTTGGGACAAGCAAGCCAGGCAACTGATGAAACATACACAGAGAGAAGCCATGCGGGAGCAAGTACTGGGCCACGTGGGACCTGCAGCTTAATAAGCAGACAGAAGACGTCGGCAACATTAACGGCGCGCGAGTCTGGGGACGAATAAGATCTGTGCATGATATAAATGGTCTTCTTGTGTCAAAAGTGGGATACTTATTATGTTAACATTTCATTATTTTTGTCTTTTTTGTCGGCAGTCTATTTAGCTAGGTTTTTTTCATTCGTTCGTTCTTTTTCTTTCTTTCCGTTATTCTTGGGGATTTTTTTTGGAGGGGGGGGGGAACTAGACCGTCAGAAAAAAATAAGGAAAAGAGTTGCTTTCACATAATGACTACAACGAGATGAGAACAAGTTACTATGCTTTGATTTGTCAAAACCTCATGGGGATGGATTTTGTGCAAAGGGGCATAGTCGCACACGCATACTTTAGGAATTTATGTACACGCGCGAACACACATACACACGCGCGCACGCGCACGCGCACACACACAATACACAGAGAGACAGATATAGAGTTAGACAAATGACAGGGACGGGCAGATTCAGAGGCAGGGATAGGGAAATACTCAGAAAGCGACAAAGGGTTGGGGGGGAGAGAGAGAGAGAGAGAGAGAGAGAAGGGGACACAAAGGAACCGAAGGAAACAATGCGACAGCGTGTTTGTGACGGGGGAGAGAAAA